>CAXAMN010017779.1:649660-672618 GCA_963970005.1 Durusdinium trenchii
GCCCAACAAAGTGAGTGGCAACCCGGAACGAATGACCCAAGCACTTTGTATGAGGAATTGGAGATCCCAATCACTAGGCAATGCAAACGGGGTACTATGATCCTCACCATGAACTGAGATTTTGCAAATGATTGAAGAAACGTCCTGATTGCAAGGCAACAAACTTGACAGCATCCCTTGACAAAAGTGATTTAAAAAAGAAACGATGCATTGGTCTTGTCTTGTGATACATCATCTGATCTTGGACTGTCTGCTGCTTTGCTTTTTATACCTATACAGACTAATTATATCCAACTTGCTAAGTTTGATTGCAAATATAGTCAGTTCTGCTTGGTTGGTTCAATTCATTTCAATTCATTGGACGTTGCATTGGTTGGAGGCCCTGCTGTATCTTGCCGCAAGAATGTCGATATGATCTTTGCGTTCACTTCTCGGAAATCTTCGTCTGACCGATCTCTTCCTGACTCCCTCAGTTTCCCTTGAGAAAAAAAGCTGAACCACACTTTCCATCGGTGCATCGGTTCAAGTGGGGTGTTCCCAATCCCCCAACAAAAGGTGAACTGTGGGTGATCCACCTACTTTGGGGAGTGAGACCTAGAGGTTAGACTCAGCTTGGAGGCCATCGCTCGGATGGAGGCCATCGCTATTAGGTTCCACTAGTCTCTCTCTCTCTCTCGCGCCTCGGCCACCTCCGGCGCCATCGATGGCAGGTGCCTGACTAAAGCGACCGATGACGTCGACCGCGGTCGATGGAGCTGCTGAGTTTTGCCTCAGATCTTGCGATCCGGCGAAGAAGGTCGAACCTCCCCAGACCCATTTTCAGAGGGACAAAGACCCGGCTAGTGAAGCCAGGCTCCGAATCATTGAATCGTTGAATCGGTTCTCCAAACACGATGTGAATGGCATGGCCCCAGGGAAACGGATGAGTCTCTCTGCCAACAGTGGGGCGGTTTCACCGCGTGCAACCCCGAACCTTCTGGACGCCTGAAAGGGTCCAAGGTATAGCCCTGTCGCTCTGTTCTGTTGTCAACATGGAGCCTGCCAGACCGGCCAGCGCTTGCTTTCAGACCAAAAGCAGCGCGGAAAGAAGAAGTGTTCTCTGTTTCTTGTGCATGTCGAGAGTGAGCCAGTAATCACCCAACGTGAGATGATTCATCTCTTCGGAGGAGCCAATGTGCACTTGATCAAATTCGTCACATGCAATCAGTCGTGAGTGAGGACATGATTAGGATCATGGAAGAGGGATCTTGTAACCTGAAACACTTTTGGCTTCTTCATTCTCGCCTGCAATTCCACTCCAAGGAATGCGGCCATTTTCTCTGTTTAAATGTCCGCCTTTGGCGAGATGTGTTTTACCTTTTGGACGGGTGCGTTTTCCAGCATAGAGATCATGAGATCCCTTCCCCTTTGAGGTGTTTTAGGGAAGGGTGGTTCTGGATCCAAGAGTTCCTCAACAAATGTGTTGTCAAAGCACTCATCTTAGCTTCCTAAAAGCTTGTTCTCTTCAAAACCGGCTTTGAAGCTGGAGATGAACTGAGAACCACCCAGGGCGCCGGCGTACTACTTGCACAGGCAGCTTGGGTCAGTCAGTTCAACCAGCTGAGTGATGTTGCTGAGGGTTGAAGGGGCGCGCTCGGGGTGTCGAAGAAAACCCCCATGCTCCCGCCCGAGCCCTGAGCTGGGGAAGACGAGCCGTCGCAGAGCCGTCGCTCCCGAGCCCCCGGCGGGCGCGGTTGCAATAGCTGTTCAGCTATACAATCACATTCCCAAAGCTTCAGGCGTGGGTCAAAAGGACAACTCCAGTCTCCAGGATCCGGTCTTCAATTGCGAAACCGGTCTTCAAAATAGAGAACCCGTCGACATCAATTGATATATCTGGACCCCGGTCTCAGGATCCTCTTTGCTTGGTTTCGGGCCGTCGGGTCATCTTCTAACCCAAACCCTGCCTCGGCTTGGCGGCGGCCGCGGAGGCTGCCGAGGCCTCGCCACATCGAGCAAAACCGCCTTTGTCGTGTTCCATTTCAACGGAGGACAGACGATTCATGAGATGGAGAGGCTCGGGCATGTCGGACCATGTCGGACCATGTCGGAGACGCCTAGGAATTCCAAGATGCGGGACCCCCATCGATCAAACGGCTCGCGGTTCCACGGTCGATCTGGTCATGGCGAAGACGGCGGCGGGGCGGATGGCACCTGCCGACCCTGTTCCGGTGGACCCGACCGAAGCGTGACGTGGATTTGTCGTCGGGAGCCGAGCCGTGAATCGACGATTCGGTGGTTCTGATGGGAAAAGCAGGGAAGACAAGCTCAGGATAGCTCAGGTGCCATATGATGCCATGATGCCCAGTGGAAGACTCCTGGAAGACCTAGAAACCAGGGGGTTCCACATCCATGTGCTGCTGTTCCGGAGAGACCTGATTTCTTTCTCCCACTGTCACCTGGAGATGGACATGATGGTCTTCCACTTCACCGGACCCACTTGAAGGAGAGTGGAGGTATCTCGTTTTCAGAGACACCCAAGGTGGAGGTTGCTGATGCATTACACCCATGCTTTCCTTGGCAGGGATCCTCCAAGTAGTCTTTTCCAGCCTGATCAAATCTGATCAAGTTTGGTAGTGACAATGGTAGTTGCAGGAGAAGGACAAAGAGAGTGGGTCCCTGCATCTTTGGGACTACAAGGAAACGAAAGATCATCAGCCAGTGAGCCGTTTTCACAAGGGTCAACATCTATAATACCTGCTGTAGAGCTTTTTGCAATAGCTCCTAGACCCACACATGTACATAACTTAGGGTTATTCACCATGATACCATACTCAAGGAACATGTCCAGACATGTCCAGACTCCAGACCATCGAAAACGCTTTTTTGGGGGGGAGATCCCGTGACCCAGAGGCGACCAAGCACGTCACCGGGTCTGACCAGAGCAAAGCGAGACAAACCAGGTCAGTGGCCACGTCTTAGCACGTCTCAGCGACCAAGCACGTATGGCTCCCTTCGACTTGAAAGGTCGGAAATGGACTCGTTTTTTTCCAAGCCCACCTCCGTTTCGAAGATGGTTGGGGTGGGTGCCTGGGGGGTCTAACCACCGAAACTGAGGAGATGGGACAGGAACCCTCCAGATCCCACAACAGCACAAGAAGGGTCTGGGCCGCCTGTCTAAGAGTGGGTCAATGATCTCTGATCAAGCAAGACCTGGTCCTTGACCTCATTGAGTACTCCTTTTGTATGACCAACTCCAGTGACAACGCCCCTATGAAAAGGTGTTGTTCAATCCAAATGGGTGTGATGAATTGAGGGATATGATCCATTCACTCCAATCCCCATCGACGGTGACCGCTTGCCTGAGGCCAGGTACTAGGCTGCACCCCTCAGCAAACCCGCTGAAGGGGTGGGCTAAGACGTTGGGGTCTTAGGGAGTTCCTTCCAATATGCTCCCCCACCTAAGAGCCCCAAGTCCAAAATGCTATATCCAAGGCCCCTTCCATTTGAGGGCCTTATTCTTAGAGCTCTATCTATCCAATCTTATCCTGGTGCATAGGGACTCTGGACCTGTTCAACGATGCTCCTTGAGATTGCGGACAAACCTGCTGTGCTTCTCCAGGATCACTGTAAATAGATATAGAGAGGATGATCACGGTGATGCCCAACATCGTCGACGCGCAATAAGAGACAATAATTTCACTGTCAATAGTTATATACATAGCAACACCATCGACCATGCTATATAACCTCGGTGCCTTCAGAGATGGCCCAAATGGGCCCAAAGAAAAGTATTTGGTCCCTCACAATTCCTTTATCGATCACCTTCCAAGGAATTTGGCTACCTTAGGACCTTTTCCCTCGCAAACACCGCCCACGACACCTCTGACTGGGCCCCTTTATGGATCTGGGGCCCAAAGAATCGATTCAAACGCGGGGTCGAAGCAGACCACCCAACTGCGAGACCATGAGGAGTTGAAGCCATGTATTTATCTTCTTATGGAGCCAATGACCACAGACGTCAACCCAGGGTGGCTGGGCCTTTCTGAGTCTGAAGCAGACGAGCTGCTCGACGTTTTGGCGGCACAAACATAAGAAAAGGTGATGTCCCCAAAGAAATCACCTTCAAAAAAAAAAAGGACTCCGCGATCTTTTACGCTTGACCTTCTTTAAAGTAAAGCGCGTTCCAAAACATGTTCAGACACCTCAGCACCAAAGTTCATCACCTCTCAACACCCTCCAACGCCCTTGCTCCACTGGCTCCCCAGCGCGGCCGTTTGGACGGCGCCCCCATCACGCCCTGGACGGCGCCACTCACGCGGAGTCCAGTCGACGGGACACGTCGTCTTCGTGGAGCCGGCGAAATGGCCTGGATGCAAATGTTTCATGAAAACACTTGTTTAAGAATAATTCATGTATGTTTCAGTTCCAGTTCGACCACATTTTACACAAAAAAATGATAAAGAGTGTGGTTTGTCCCTCGGATGTCCTTCAGTTTGCCTGGAAAAGAAGGGTGAACTGACCATTCCACCTGTTGTCCCCCAAAAAGGTGACCTGATCCACCTACTTCCTGGGTAAGTTCGGCACCAGCTCTGTGACTCCTAAGAGTTTCTTCAGGTGACCGAACCCACCAGGGGATCGTTCGTTCGGCCACGGAAGCACCACCTTAAGATAGGAGATCCACGTCGAGGTGCCGGGAGGGCAGAACAACTTACATTCTTTTTGGTGGATTCCAAGATGTTCATTTTCCAACCGGACCCAGACCAAGAATTTCCCATTTCCACACATTGCCAAAAGGTTCGGCAATCCCACGGCCGCCCACTGAACAACCGGAGGAAAATTGTTGATTGGTCCCAAAAAAAACGAGGTGCAAAACTTCGATAGGTCCCCCCGTCCCCTCCTCCACGAACTCTCCCTTTTCGTTGGACCTGGGTGTCCCACACAGACTTCGTTGCAACTGACAGCTGAACACAGGGGGCAAACCAGACCCGGGGCTGAAACCCAAAAAAAACGCAAAACCTGCAATGATAGATTTCTTGCACTAGCGAAATATGCTTTCAGATTCCCCTTCTAGTGGTTTCCCCCGATTGGAAAATCAAACATCACATCAACAGAGACCAAGGGTGCGTGGCGCGCGTTTTCCTATCAATGCACCAGGCATGGCATTTAGCAGGTCGATTGCCTGCATTTTGCAAACCAGTTCTGGCACGTGAAATGATTTTCGACGGGTCGGTTGGCCGAACCGTCTTTGAGTTCGACAGACCTCTGGGCAATACGGATCCATCATCGACTGCGGAGAAGGTGGCCGGCGAAGACATGGTCGAAAAACACAAGCCATAACCATCGTTGAATAAAACCCCCCCACCAAAACCCAAACACTCCATATATGCATATTGGAACATGTGCCTACCTGACCTTTTTCAGCCACTTTAATGATCAGCAAACATGCCAGTCCTATGGACTATGGAGTGTCTGGGTGAAGGTCGCTGATTGCAGGCCCTGATTCTGGTCAAGCCCCCCAAAACTTCAGCTCTGTATCGCATATACATATATACATATAATATATATATATATATGTGCGCTACCCCCCAAAAAGACTCTACTTTGTTCGCGTTTACAGGTGCCCTTGCTGTTTGCAGATGTTGAGACACTGTCATGAATGCACCAAATGGAAGTAGAAGACACAAGTTAGACATTGAAAGGAATTGTGGTTAGTGGAGCTCTCAAGCAGGTTTTTTCTCCACGCGGTTGCGCCGTCGATTGGCTTTGTAAAAAGCACTGCGCAAGTTCACATATGTGCAGACCTGGCTCACGCAAGCCCTGGCAAAGCAACCTGGCAGTTCGTCTCAAGAAGTTTGCCCTGGACTTTCCTGAGGTCAGCTTGGGTGGCAAAACTGTGTTCAAACTCTTTCTTGACGCTTTCAGGTCTAGGCCATCATCGTCTATAACCTGGAGGACGTCAGTGTCACGGCCCTTGTCCGCCCCTTCTTGTCGGCATCAGAGGCAGAACGTGAAGAGAAGAGAAGCTAGAAAAGGATGAGGCTGCCTTCTCTTTGTGCTTCATAGCCAGCATGGCCTTGGCATTGGCCCTGGCAAGCCGAAGTGTTCCAAACAAAGCTCACCCCGAATGTTCCATTGCTTGGACTCGGGACGTCAAAGCATGCTGGGCATTGCGCATAGCAGTGCTCACTGGGAGGGTCGCCGGCTCCAACCAAAAAAGTTAATTGCTTCGTCCACTTTGAAAGGGTGTTGGCAGGGACGGCCCTGCAGAGGGAGAGAGAAATAGAAAGTTGCCACAACCAGGCAATCATCGCTTCTTTGCACCAAGAGCCACAACTGCACTGATACAATCTCTCTCTCTCTCTCTGGGGTTCTCTTCTTTTCTTTTGTCGATTCGTTTCTTTTTAGTGTCTTTTCTTTTCTGTTTTTCTTTCTGCCTTTCTCTCTTTCTTTTTTGCTTCCTTTCTTTTTGCTTTGCTCTGCTTTCTCTTTCTGTCTTTCTACTTTTGCTCAGTGCTTTTAGGAAAGACTTCATCCGGACCCCTTGCAACCATGACAGCCCCTTTGGGACAACCTCGCCGGAGTGTCGCTGTTCAACCGGCGCGCTCTTGCACCATACCCTTGCGGATATGGTCCGCCGCACTCAAGAACTTCTCCGATCACAACTCATCACAGCCAAAATAGGTGCTTACCCTCGGTTGTTTCTGACCTGTTCAAGTGAACATCTTGCGCAGCAACCCTGCACCGCCCGAGTCGCACGTGTGCCAAGCCACGATTGCAAATGTCGTTGCGTAAGGTCCGGCCACTGCCACCGAGGCATGAAAAACAAGAATGCCCACAGGAACCGAGTTGCCAGGGCATCTTACAATGTCCTCAAGTTTGTCTCCGAAAAGCCGCAAACGATGTGATGTAGCACATTATGCAAGTTCAGTCTGCTCGTTCAATGTGATGATGTACCCGGCCTAATGCTGCCAAGATGCCGCACAACGAAGAAACCTTGCTCCGCTGGAAGCCCCATGCAGAAAGAATAAAGCGCCGGGCTCACCCGGTTCCTTACTGGCCTGCTGATTATTGATTATCATGCTTGAGGCCACTTTGAGATCAATCCATGTGCCTTAAGTGATTCAACTGAACGCAGCTAGTGTGTGCTTTTACAGCCTTTTGGGCTAGACAGGAAGCCTGTATTGACTGATCGTGTCCAAGTTTACGAAGCTGGTGATTCAGCCGCGCGCAAAAGCCGACGGCGGCAATGGTTTCAATCGCTGAAAGGCTTTGAACAACAATGTGTTCCTAAGGGCAGGACAAAAATCGCCCAGCCTGCGCGAAAACAACTAAAGCACGAGCGTCGACCGCGGGGAACTTTTGAAAGCCGGCTTCGGGCCAAAACAAAGGCAGAGAGGGCCCAAGCTTGCAAAGAGAACCGAGTCTTCTTCAAGAGAAACTTCTGGTTGGCTCTGTGTCTTGAAATGGTACAATAGCTTCCTTTCGACACAAATTGTGAGAATCAAAGACATTAAAGTCTCGCACGTGGACAGTGGCCCGGCTTTTTTCCGCCATGCAAGACGCAAGCTGTGAAAAGAATGCCTCCAACCATACAACGCAAACTTTCTCATTACTACACAAAACATGTGAAGCTAAATCGTTGACCCTATTCAAAACCGGTAGCAACTGCCGAAGGCCTTCAAGACAGAACAGCTGTATCGGATGTGGGTGAAACATTAATTCAGTATATGATGGATCTTCATTGGAACAAGTCGCGCGCTTGATACTTGGTTTCTGAATGCGCGATTCTTTTTGATCATCTGAGGTTGCAGGTATTCGTATAATATATACAGTGTCACACTTGATGCTTGCTGTTTGCGCGTTCCTTTTGCCACCTCAAGGACATGAATCCTGACCGCAACATCTTAGGTGTTGTTAGAACACGCACGCATCAGCGTAGCCCATCCTTCGCCTTTGAGGCCAAATGAGAGCCATTTCTGCTGTGGGCTTTGCAGGAAGGGGAAAGAGATTGGATTCTGCATGAACTTTTTACTTTTTTCAGTGCAGAATGCAATTGTGTCACATCTCTCCCACACCCAACGCCCTGGAACGCATGGGCCCCATGTTCTTTTTCCAAAAAAACTCTCGAGGCGCCTGGCTCAGCTGCCGCTCAGGCTGCCCGGCCACTGCTGCCCGTCTTTGCTCCATTTATTTCCGTCGCAAAAACAATTTCAATGCCGCGAGCGCGAACACATCCAATGGTTGCGCCAGGCTACTGGCTACTGGCACACGCTGGGGCAAAGAAGCTGGATCCCTTTTTTTTTTCGGGCAAACATGGTGACCCTCTGTGGCAAATGGGGAGCGGCAGTGTCAAAAAGCAAAATGGGCTTCACCTTTGTCGCCAACATGCCCACCCACCGCGTCGCCCAACAGGCCGAGCAGCCACCTGGGCTGGTTGACAGGACCACGGATGAAGAGCTCGAAGTCGAAGAAGGCACCTGCAAAGCGACGAGCCAGCGACCGGAGACGACAACCAACCGGACCACCATGACCACAGCCAGAACCAGCCAAGCTAACGTTGGTCAACATATAACCTCAGGTGCCCAAACGAGCAATTTCAAAGCAATGGTGGGATGGAGACTTCATTGCTTTTCGCCTCGCGCCGCGGCATGACACCCAAACGCCGCAAGCGCCAGCGCAAGGCTGCTGCAACCGGGCAGCCGGCAGCGCCGTGCATCAGCCGCTGGCGTATCAGACACCGAATGGCATGGAGCGGCGAAACAGAAGATTGAAAAGTGCTATCCACAACGCAACATAACGTTGCCATAAGAAAACAAAGAGAACGTTGAGAAGGCTCATTCCCTCGAAAAGTGCGTTTAGAAGGGCCCTTGAAAGCGCTAGAAGTAACAAAGTCCACAGGCTGGGGAGGGTCAGATTGCGGCTTTGCCGTGATCTTGTGCTCTGCTTCTCATTTCTGTGATACAGCCCTTCCTCTCAAAAATGTTCTGCTTCCAAGGATGACCGAAGGGTTTCCGAAAGCTGCTTCTGGAGGTGGTCCCAAACATAAACCCCAGTAACAAGGGCAACCGGACGCAACCAAACAGTCTGCGTCACATGTTTCCTTTTTTGCCAATCCTGTAATGGAGCCAAATCAGGTTAAGCTTCGGTGAAATCAGGATAAGGCTTCTGATTTGGAATCCCGTAAAGGAGATAAATAAGGCAATTCCCCCGAAATTCAGAATCAAAAACAAGTAGAAGATTTCAATTTTGTTTAATTCGAGATTGTTTACAGTATTTGGCTCTCTGCCTCTGCGATTTGGTCCCAAAGCCCTTAGCAGTATTTTCGATTTCTTAACAGTGTTGGCCTCTGTGCCTCCACCGATTTAGGTTCAAAGCCCTTTGAGAGTCTGTCAAGGTTCTGAAGCAGAATTGCTCCCTGCCTCTATGCTTTACCAAAACTGTCCTTTGACAATATCAACACACAATCACATAGATCTGACCACATTGGCCAGTGCACCCTGGCCTCTTCCAATTGACAAGCCCCAGCAAGCGGCCTGCGCGTGCTTTCAAATGCATCTTGTCTAAGACATATGTTCGAGGTTTGGTTTTTTTTTGACACGGTCCAAGCTGCATGAGCTGTCAGAGCTGGTTATGACGGACTTGCAGCTCTAGCGCTTGCATGTTGTAGAAGATTCTGCTTCGATTGTCCTGTTTTTGATTTGCAAACGATGGACTGGCACCTTTGGTGCTGCTGCTCAAAAAAATGTGTCCTCCATGCAGGTGACCCACTCTTGAACTGGCACCTTGGTGCTGCTCAAAAGCCATTTCCTCCGTGCAGTTGACCCACTCTTGGAGTGGCACCTTCGGCGCTCGTGCTCAAAAGACATTGCCTCCGCGCATCCGGCCGGGCTTGCGCGACCAGCCAAAAGCCAGGCTAGGTCCCGAATCGTGAACCTTCAATGCTATGTACCCTTATATTTATATATGTGCTCCTTGGTTGTCTATGTGTTTATGTGGTTCGCTTTGTTTCGTTTGCGTGTCCTTCATTGAAGGGTATTTTCTCCGTAAGTTCTTCTGGGAAGTCATATTAAATTACATTGAGGCCTTATCAAGGGTTGCCCCAAAAGCTACTTCAAAACATTACATAATACTTCTCAAGAGCGAATATCATGTTGCGTGATATGCTTATAACGTATTTGTCCTTCAAAAGAAACACAAGGGTCCAGGTATCTAGACCTTCCTCTCCGCTCTTCCTCTCTGTCGAAGCACCGCTCTTCTCCGACCTTCCTCTCTGGACCAAAACCGCTCCGTCACAGTCTGCTTCGCCTGGACAAGTCACTCGCCACGCGAACGCCACGCTTTGCCTGGTTGCTCTCGGACGCTCGCTTGGCGCCCTCGGCCTTTTTGGAAGGCGGAGTCGCCACTTCCCGCGACACGCGGCAGTCTCCATGGCATTTTTTGGGGGGGTACAGTACTACAAACACATCAGTCATCACGAAGTGAAAAAAGACGCCAAAATGTGGTCAAGAAAAATGATCTTCCTTTGGGGGCCATGCCATCCACCTTTCGCCGCTCACTGAAAGGCAAGTGCCTTCACTCCCTCGGTTCCAATGCCGCGAGCTTCATGGGAACCGCCCGCGCGACACCGCCGCTGCGGGAGGCCGTGAAAGTGGCGAGCTCGCTCCGCGTGGCGAAAAAGGTCAGTCGACCCGAATGGGAGTGAATCAACTTTACAGCATGCAAGTTCCAGAGCTGCGATCATGTGAACTATTGTGAATTCTTTTCTCTCTCCCCTCCGTCTGCCCCAAGACAAGATTGGTCCGATTCGAGGTGATCGAACATGGGTGTTTGGATGTTTTTGGTTGTGAATCCTCACCATCTCGCCATCACAAGCGTCCATGGCTCACATGGCTGCACATGGCTTCTATGAAACGGTGAGATGATTTCCTCCATTCTTGAAGGTCTCCAAGTCTCGCGTTCGATCGGGGTTCTTATGGGTTCTTCCTTCGTGTGACGCCAGACACCATGAGGACGGGGGGAGAGAAGCGGAGGTCACAGAGGTCGCCCCTCCCCAGGCACGACAAATGGGACTGGAATAGATGCCGCTACCCTCCCTGGAATCCTCACGGAAATGATACAAACCACCAAGGTGTTCAGGGGGAAACTCGCTTGAAAGGGGGGTGCCCTTTTCAATCAACAAGAGAAAACGTTTTTAGTTATTCTATGCCAGTCTCACCGGTCGTGTCTGGGCTCTAGCAATGACTTTGAGATGCCTGGCTGCCCAACTCAGGTGGTTCCAGGCAGTTCTTCGCCGCAGGTCCAAGGAGTCAACAACTTGGGTCATATCCAAAGCAGTGCCCACCCAAATGGCTGCCGGGACCCTCAGTTCGTAACTCCTGAAAATGGGTACAAGTATGTACAAGTACATGTTTCAATAGGATCATATCGTATCCTATTTTCTAGAGTCCATCGCCAACGCCGTAACGCCGTTGTGCGTAGGATGCAAATCGACAGCTAGCTCAGTGAGGAACCTTGTTGGCCAGTATTATGTCTGTGTAGCCCAGCTTGGTATCATGTCTCTCCTTTTAAACACACCCTTCATCGACTGGCACGTGAATCATATGGCGGGTCATGGCACCGCAACACCCTGGTGTTTCCCAGCAAACATGAACAGAACAGACGACCTACGGTCGACATGGTCAACCTACCAGGCTCGCTCCAGGTGCGACAGAGCCTCCACCCTAGTAGCGATGGCCTCCAACCCGAGTAGCGATGGCCTCCACCCTAGTAGCGATGGTCTCCACTCGAGTAGCAACCCACGAGCGATGACCTCCACCCTAGTTGCGATGGCCTCCGACCCAGTAGCGATGGCCTCCATCCTAGCAGATGGCAATCGATCAATAGCTAAAAGGCTCGTCCCCAAAAGACCCGTCCGATCTTGGATGTCGCTCCACCGAGGAGGTCCATCGAAGATCGTCGATCCTAATCCAACGACCTAAGTGTCTCAGCAACGACCTGACCCCGTGGCCATGCAGCTGGCATCGCTGAAGCCGTTTGGGCAGGGGCACTGTCCCAGCTGTACATCAAATGTGAAGCCAGCTGCAGCCAGCTTGTCAAGTAGAAACATCCCTGATAACATGACCAGTTTCCGTGGCCAACACCATCCTGTACCAATTAATTTTCCGTAGGGAAATCTCAAAGCAAACCCCTGTTGAAGAAGGAGTCAACAACTGGCTAAGTACACCCTGATACAACAGGAATACATACCAAGAAAAACCAGCTATGTGTCTCTTCGTGACAACATCTGGATGCAGCGGCCGCTATGACAGCACAGGCTACAGGCGAGAGCGCCAAGCAGGCTTGCAAGCTAGCAACCTGTGCCTCCCAAGAAGCCTCAGCCACAAGCACGAAGAGCCCCGAATCCACTGGATTGAATGGGTACTACCAAGCTGTTTCTTCCACGGCCATCAAGTGATGTTGGGGTGAACACAAGCGCTGCAAGGGGCCGCTCTTGTCCACCCTGCGGCTGATCTTGTTGGTCGTCCACCCTGCAGCTTCTCTGGTTTATGTCACCATTGCCATATGGCTCCGTCGGTCAAAACCTGGAGCTTGGCTGATTCGGGTGGGTTCATCGACTGTCTAGTCGCCGAACTTCTGTTCATGTTTGGTGGGAAAAACCAGGGAAGACTCCTGAGGTGCCATGGCCCACATCCTGGCCTCTCGGGCCTCTCGGATGGAACTTACTTGCGAGGCCAGCAGAACGCCAGCTTCCTCTCAAGGACCAGTGGTCCCTGTTCCTTTTTTTGCGGGGGGGGTGATCTAGACATGAGCTACAAACACTGCACGCATCTACGCATCTCTAGAGCCTATTTAGATACCTCCCATACATATTCCCCACCTATTGGGCCCTTCAACCGGGAACAAGAAGTTCCCACTCTCCTCTGCTCTGCTTGCAAACTGTCCAAAACAAGGTCCTCAATTCCAGCAACCGTTTTCAAGAAGGAAAAATATCCACCCAGCACGTCGGAGAGGAGCCATCGTCTCCACTTCTGTGAAAGGACTGTAGACTGTGTACACTGAGTGTCTACCAAATAAGCAAAGTATAACACGTGGGTAAGTGGGCGAGTATTTCAATTAGGGAGACCTTGTGGCCCAATGCTTTTGGGTCTATGTCCTTTCTTGTGAGGGGGTCGTTGCGCTAAGGGGGGTCGCTACACACCCAGCCGTGTCTGATGTGCCTAGATGTGCCGCCAGCCACAGTCGTGTCTTGCGGGTATGTCATGCGGTGCCCAACCGATGCGCCCATTGCCGCCCAACGGCGCAAGCAGCTCAGGTCGGGGTCTAAGACTAAGATGTCCCCCGTCAAGATGTAGAGAAAAGCGATGAACAACACCTCATGGTGCAGGTTAAGACGAATAGGCCAGGCTTCGAAGTCGAACGAAATAGTCTGATGTCCCGAAAGTGTCTTTGGTTCCTCCCTAAGGGCATCGCTACTAGTAGCAAGGGCTTGGTCCTTCGGTCCTAGAAGGGGACACCTCCCACAGCTCTCCTCTCCTGTCCCACGAGGGGAGGGTGGGTCAGGCACTGGAATGCGAAAAGAAGGACTCCCTCCAAGACCATACTGTCCTGAAATCATCATCTTTAAGTGGATGGCATGGCCCCGAGTTCGGATCACCACGAGTTCTCACTCCACGTTAGCATGGAAAAATCTGGCAGAGTTTCACCCTCCCTGTGCAGTTTCGAACGTTTCAACCCCTCACCAAAAGAGCGGCAAAAAGACCTGAGCCTCTCATCCAACCAAATCCAAGTTTTAACCTTCAAAACCCTCCCTCTTCACGGAGCAACTTTGTCCCGAACTTCGGGTTGGTTTGGGATCTCTCGAGGCGTTTGTGTTGGTTCCCACTGAGCAGTCCAGCAGCTTTGCTTGGATTTGCCGTCCAGGAACCGTAAAAAGTAATAACACATCTCCCCCAGAAGAGGATTCATCCAGAGGGATTTACACAAAAAGTACATCAAAAAAAGTCCTAAGCATAATTAGCCTTGTAGCCCTGAGTGGGTGGTTGTCCGCCCTCTTGTTGGACGCTCCTGCACTTTTCAGAGGCCACTTGTCCCACTTTTCCACACCGTGTCCCACAAAAAGCCGGTCCGAAGGCCCCGGCTAGGCAGGCGATGATGGCATACACGCGCCGATGGGGCCACTCCTGCTTTCGCCGTTGTGCCTCCTTTTTCTGCCATGGGAGCCTAGGGCGCTCGCCAGTGCGGCGCGAAACAGCGGAGAGCTTGGTGAGATCCTGCATCCTCTGGGTGCCTCTGAGTAGAGTCAATGAACCCCTTCACCGACTCTCAGGTCTTTGCGTTTTCGGAAACACAGCTGTCCAGCAACCCGTGACGGATGACCAATTCGGTACCCGAATAGTGGGTGGTCAATATATATATATATATATACACATATATATTATATATATATAATGGAATGGGTCGGTCTAGAAAACTCACCAGTTGTTTTACAGTAGATATTTTTTAGGGACAAGATGGGACAATGGTGAAAGAGATCTACAGGACTATGAGAGTGCTAAGAAGGCTCTATATAATGTTCTCGATGGAAGTGAGCAAACGGAGGTCACCAAGTATTGGGTTGAGCCTGCTAACGGCATTTGCCAAAGACAGGTAACCCAAGAAGATCCGGAAATTACCGAATGAGCAGGCAGGGAAGGTTGCACAATTGTCCTGCTTTCTTTACGGCGTATCCATTGCAACAACGTCTTCAATGGGTCAGACCATAGGTCGGAAACAAAATCTGACGAACCAGAGGTGGCTCCAAAAGAGTTCCAAAAAGTTTGAAAAAAGAACGAGTGGTTACCTCGCATCAGCCCGGCAGCAAAGGCAAAGTCGCCTCAGTTGGCAGTGGGAGTCGGACCCCAAATATCGCTGAAATAGATCCTTCTTATATGCCTACAGAGGTTAAGTGACCTTATAGGACCCTACAGGAGTACCTATAGGATAGTCTATAGGGTTCTTCAACCTCTGCTGGTGTCTGTGTATCACGGCACCCTGTGTGGTTGTCCAAAATATACTGAATGGACCACAGCGAGTTGTGTTGAGCCTCCATGATCACTACCGGTGTTTCGGTGTTCCGGTGTTGCATCGTTCTTTACATCGTTGGCATGTGTTGTGCCGAGGCAAAAATGAAATGCAAAAAAACCGTAACGAAATGCAAAACGAATGCAGCAAAATGAATGAATTGAGATGATCTCATCCATGCCATTTAAACATCTTATAAGCCTTGACTGCCGCAGGATTTCCGAGTGGCACTGGATGAGCTCAAACAAGCAACATCAGCGCAAATCGAAAAAAGAAAAAAAAAACATCGAGAACATGACCCCATGCAACTGTCTTCTACTGCCATACAATACATCACCTGCGGCAGTGAATGATCATCCTGATCCGAAACGAAACATGATTGACAGTGATTGACTGCATGAAAAGGCAACAGGTGATCTAACACAGCAACACGCCTTTGGTGAGACAGAGGTCACATGATCGGGGGTATCAAAAAAGATGTGTACCTTGGGTCTATCCGTTCTTACCTGGGCCCAGTGGAGGAGGATGATGATGATGATGGGGCCTGGTTGCAGGCCTTGTTCAATAGTGATCACTTCTGGTTGGGTGTGTTACAGGTAAGTTCGGTCTGACAGACCCAATGTACACATTGGGAAAACCTGACATCTCGGTCCCAAGGAACGATTCCGGGGAAGGGGCACCGCCCAGGGGGCGATTAACATAAGACATATATATATATATTAATATATATTATACATTATATATATTCAATATGATATTCACGAATCTATGTATACATAGTTACTAGCAGTCATGCCCTTGTTCCTAGATGCCCTTGTTACTAGTAACAAATTTCTACACAAGTCAGCACCGGTTTCGGGAGGTTTCGGCAGGCATGAATGTCGGGCCGGCCGCGCTGCCGAGGATGGCAGATACATCCAAGGCATGGAGCTGGAGCATCGGAGATACCATGCTTCGTTTCATGCAAGTCTCTGGCCCTCAACTTGAGCAAGTTGATTTCCTCCCCATACAAATCTACGAAACTTAGACCAAACTCTCTGTAGTGCCGCGGTGGAGCGGCAGCCATGGCGTTAGAAATCTATCGGCCAGCCTTTGGTACAAACTTGGAGCTGTATTTGCCGAGGTGGACCTGAGAAATGGTCGAAACTTGTTTAATTTATAAGAACCCAAATCAGTTGTTGATACGAAAACATGTTTTGTGACAAGTGACACTGACACGCATCATTTTTCTTGATACGTATCCCCTTATGCTGCTGTTCCGCAAATCAAGACTCGGAAGTCGCGCCGGCCAAAACAAGCGCCGTCACTCCCCCGGAAGCTCCGCAAAACAAGCTGCAAAGGACAAGATGGTGGAGACATAGGCTAGGAGGTAAGACGCCTCCCAGGCGTCTTGAAACATCACGGCACGGTCGCTTCTTGTCGGACTGTCCACCCTCCGAAAATGGGTCGCTTCTTGCCTTGCTCAGCATCGTCCAGCTGAGTGTGTCAAGAACCAAACACATGGTAAGAGTTGTCCTCATCTGAAGAGGAGTGAAGAAACACCGAATTCCAGAGGTGTGCCGGTAGCTGACACGTGTTTTTGCATGGGAACCTTTACCTGAACCTGGAAGCATTTTTGGGAACCATTGCTTGAACCTTCTAAAGGACTATTGAAAAACTGTGCGCAGAACGCAGACTGATCACCGCAATGGAACTGGTGAAAAAGCTCACTGCAATGCATTTTCGCATTGACCACGAACGACGCTGCGCATCGAGGCGCGCCATCAAGGGTTCCACGGCTCTCAACAGTTCCATCTAACCACCGAAGTCTCAGTCAAAAAACTCCCTGGAACGACCGAGAATGGCCCCGAGTTCGGAAGACCATGGAAATCCACCACTAGAAACAGGTGGTGGTTTTCACTCCACGTAACCATGTGGACGTTCCAGGGAGAGTAAAGCAAGCCACAGTGCCACAGTCACATGACTGACAGAAGTTCGACGCCCGACGGTCCGACATGGTCCTTCGTTCTGGGCGATGCCGCCACTCGACACACTCCCGTGTCGTCACATGAAAGGTGACTGTTTCAACTCCGGCTGTGTACCCCATGTCCGGTGGTTGTGGTGTTGGGCACTCTCTCCCAAAACCCTCGCGAGAAACAAAAACCAGGTGTACCAAGCTCCTTACCATGGCGGACGGGTCGGACTAGCTGACTAGAGCTGACTAGCTGGCAAAACGGGTGGAAGGGTCAGACTATCCTCCCTGGTTTCTTTAGAGCCATGGAAAATAGCCCAACAAACCCTGAGGTCCAGATGTTGGAATTCGAGGTTCTTGTCCAACGGGAATGCAGGTGAGTCGAGATACTGCCAGGTCTACCTGGAGTCTACCTCACATTAGTTCCATCATTCAGCTCGCACAGACCAACAAACCTGTGGTGCTGCTATCCCTGCGCTTCAACTTCTCCAACCAGCCTCCATCCCTTCCCTCTGACCGCCTTCCTCTAGCTCCTTTCACCGAGGCTCTGCCACCGTCTGGCGGAAGGACACCTGGTCCTCGATGTAATTCTGCCGGTCCGTCAGAGATGGCTGGAAGAGCACGTCGATCTGCAGGTGCGTCGGTCGTCCGGACAAAAGCGCTGGAACAGTGCAGTGCGGAGATATCAGAACGCGGAAATCAAGGGGGGCAGAGATCATGGTCATGATCGAACTTGAGAGAAACTGTGTGGCCCATCCCGTTCTTTGGGAGATGGAAGACAGGATAGAAAACTGTTGTGTTGTTGGGTTTTTGAGGGTTTTTGAAATAGTTTCTTCTATCTGCTACCTATATACATATAGAGATATCATGAGATATCATAAGATATCTGGATCTTCGTAACACGCAAACTTCTTCCATCCAAAAGGCCGCCATCCATTCATTGATGCAAGTTTTACCATTGGGTCATGTGACACACCATCCCCCTAGCCTTGTTTTTGAAGATGGTGAGACCTGGTTTTGTAGTGTAAAATCCTTAGTAAAACAATGGTTGCTCGGTAAAGGCTATTAATTAATGGTGCTGGGATCCAAGTTCGGGATGTGTAGCGCCGACCATCGCGTACGTCGCGTACGTCGCGTACGTCGCGTTCGCGATACACGGAAAAAACGAACTCCTGATTGCTCATGAGGGCGGCGAACGGTCCAGCGATGTTGCTAATGGTGGTGAGCAAACCCATGACCTCAGGACTGCTCACATGCGGCAGGCGGCCGACACACAGGTGCGATGATGCATGGAACCTACATTGAACCTATAGCTTGTCGGCTTGTCAGTTCTCCCGAGTTCGGGATCTTCTGGGGAGTTGAGGAGCCGAACGCAAGAACACTGGGACTGAGAATGTCAAAAGTCGCTCTGGACAGTCGTATGGACAGTGGTCGGAAGATGTCGTACGACAGGTTCCATAATCAAAACGAGGTCCAACAACGTCCGACAGCAGTAAGATTTGTTGTTACCCTCCATTGAACAGAAATGATTTACAGTACTTCGCACAAAACCCTCTGTTTGTTGGAAAAAACCATCGAAGGGGCCAAGCCATCCACTTCTATCTTTGTCAGGGTAAATCCTCCTCAAGTCATCCAATCCACTCCCTATCCGCCATGTTCATCTGCCACGGGGAGAAATCTCTCATATCAGCTGCTTCCAACCACCTGGCTGGACATCCCTACACTACTTATAGGTCTCCATTGGACACCGAAGGAAGCGCTAGGTATGCTTGGACGCTTTGGCCGCAACACCCATGGGTCGGCCCGGTGGTCGGCGTCCGCGCGGACGGCCCGGAAGGGAGTCCTCGTCCTCCGTTCCAAGAGAAAGGGGGAAGCGAGCGAACGTCGAGAAGAAATGAGTCAGCTCAGCTGCATATAGAAATCACTGAAACTATGCACCTATGAGGTGCAGGTAGGATTGAGCCTTCCAAGCTAAAGAGTCTATCAGTCTATCTATATCTCTGCAACGAAGATCAAAAAGGAGATCCCACCACTTACAATGTAAACATCACTGAAATCACTCCGCATCCAATATCATCCAATCCACCTATAATGGCCGGCCAAGTCCGACCTGCTTTTCACCCTCGCCCACCTCAAACAGCTCCGTGCAGCGGGTCTTGCGGGTCTTTTGGACACCGATCCAAGCCACGAAAAAAACCCCAGCCACGCCGCACGTTCCGTCCTTGGTGGCACCAGCGCGCCTGCCTGTGCTCCGCGAACCGCACGTGCTCCCCCCCGCTGTGCTTCCAGAACGGGGCACCAGCGCACAGTTGTTCTCGTCCGCCACCTCGTTGGCCACGAAGGAGGCCACCAAGCTGCGGATCGCCTGCGAATCGGTGGGGACGGTGAGACGGGATGGTCATACAAAAGCCATACTTCACGAGGCAGTCTAGACCAGGTTTTACTGGGTCAGACTGGACTTGTAGGGTAATAGCAATGGCCCCGCGGCCCCCCCAACATAATAGCGATGGCCTCCAACCTATTAGCAATCTAATAGCCTACTAGCAATGGCCTCCAACCCAGTAGCAATGGCCTCCAACCTACTAGCAATGGCTATATAAATCTATATAATATTATATCATGAGACGAAAAGCGAAAGCACCGGTTGACCAAGGCCGTGGGTCATGGCACCAGACCGACCAAGCAGAAGCTACCTGCTGTCGGTCGGTCGCTCCACGGCGGGCTAGTCGAGCTTCAGATTTTGACCCATCCCAGGACCCATCCAAGACGTCATCATGGTGTCTTTCATCCAATACATCATCCAATACGTCGTCCATCCATTTTGACCCATCCAAGACGTCATTCATCCCTATCTTCTGCTTCTTAGTCCATTGGTCCAACTCTCTGCATCGCGATCCCCGAGGGGCGGGGCGTGGGTCGCCGAACGCGGGAGAGGACCGTGGGGGACGGAGGTCTGCCGTCATGGATGCATTGGCGCGGGTAGGTGCTGCATTAGCTCTAGCCAGGTGCTGGTTCAGGTGAAAATGGCGACCTGATTGTCTGATCTGAGAAAAAAAGAAACACACATTCTCAACTTCTGTTGGCGTTCTTTCGGCCAGTAGAGTATAGGAGCAAGCCAAGCCTGCCTGCTTAACGGCAGGTATAGGGCCTAGGGACCTAGACGACCTCGTGGGCTGGTTGCTCTTTGTGAGCCGGGAGACCCAGAAAAGTAGACCGACATCGGCTGGGTCAACCCAGCAGCATCCAGCTCCTGGAGAAGCCAGCAAGCCCTCCAGTTGATGTGGCCTGTTTAGGTTCCACTACCCAGACCAACCCAACGACCACCTCGTTTCCTTCCACGGCGGCAACCTTCCGCAGTGCGAGGGGCCAGTGGAATGTTGGTGACAATTGGCTCGCCCAAATAGAAATATTGATTTCCTGAGAGGCGCATGCTCTAACTAACACCGGGTTTTTTGCAACGTTTAAGGAGAGGTGCAAGGAGAGGGAGGTCGTGAATTTGTGACCATGAAAAGGGACTGTTGGGCCCTTCTCTTCGTGAATCCATCTTAGCTTCGCCCAGTGACCTTTTTGGAGTGGACCGGCCCCCGAGAACTCGTGACCTCCGCTTGGAACGGCCGAGTCCGATCGGAGGTCCGTCACCCCGACTGGCCAGGCCTCGAAACGTCGCAAGGAGTGTTTGGGGATGCGAAAACCATCAAGCTCGAAACAGACATTGGATGAGTGGGCGGATGGCATGGTGCTGGCTTGGCAGTGTAATTGTCATGACTGTCATCTACAAAAAAGAACACTTGAGAATACTTATACCAGCACCTTCAAAGGGGTCACCAATGGAAGCCCCTACACTACTAAGGGACCTCCAGACAGGACACCCCGAAAGAAGGTCCAGGTACATAGTTGGGTCCTGGCTGACACGGACATCTTCTCTTCCAACCTCATCACGACCTCGCCCCGCCCCCACGAACCCACCGACCTCGCACCGCGACCACCTCCACCACCTCCACCGCCCCACGAACCGTGAGCGCTCGCACCGCTCGGCCCCAAGCGTCTGAAGACATTAAAGATCGTCCTCACTGCTCGCTCTGCTCGCGGAGAAGACGACTGAAATCACTCGAAAACTGGTGGGAGAAAGAAGGCGAACTGGGTCTTATACATGTTGTATTGATGAAGGTCAGATGCCCTGGGTCGTCATGTTGTATACGACCCGGCCTTCCGACCGCCAGGGTTCAATTCTTGAAATAGACCAGTCTACCGGCCAGGGCGAGAAGCGGGTGTCCCTAAAATACGTACACCCAAATGAGCCACCGGGTTTAGTGGAAGCATCTCAAAACGTCCAGCTGAGCGTGTCAGCCATGAATCAGATGTGGCAAGCATGGATCACTCCCGGATTTTGGAATCACAATAGGCAGCCCCTCCCGCCACAGAATTTCGGATCGAGTTTTCAGAGGGGAGTTCTTCTTCCGTGGTTCTCCCTCTGACAAAAAAAACACCTCAGCTCAAAACAAATGTAATCTGCCCAGCTGAGGTGAGCTCCGCCCCACCCTCGCCCCGTTCGGCCCCGTTCTAACGCCCAAGTGGCAAGAATTGGGGCACCGCATCAATGCTCAGGGTGATCTCGGAGAGGCCGGCGAGTGGGTCGAGGTGGTCTCGTTTGGTTTTGGACTGTGGGAGGAAGAGTTTGACACCATCGTCCATCAAATAACACATGTGATATAATGATCCTGGAGTAGATAGAATATGAACCGTTTCCCCATATTCTATCTATTCCAGGATGACTATACCTCTGATACTGGGGTATCTCCAGGTGTGTGCCATCTTCCCAGCCCATGTTTGGCTTCGCATTCCATCTAACAGTATACAGTATGATGATTCATGAGTTTATGATTGGTATAATTCATGCGTATCATTCGTATTCTATATGATTCGTTCGTGCTATTCATTATTAGTAGTCTGAGAGTATGATTCTATCAATATAATGAGTAGTATGATTCGAATCTCCCAAGTTGGATGCTGGCGCACCAGGCCGAGGGGGTCGTTGAACGGTCGTTGTTTCTGCCAACGCTTGGGTTCTGGTTTCGAGGTGTTTCTGTTAGGTCTTGGCGGCCTTGAGCTACTTGGAATCTCAGAAATCCAAAAACAGTAGCAACAGGCTGTTACAACAGGAGCCGGTTGCACAAAAATCTATGCATTACAACACCAACCGGCTCCTTTGCAAGTGGTTTTTTGTGGATTTGGGGACTTGTTGGGTCCAGCAATGCAAGGGTCCCCTGTTCTGGACACAACGGCTCACCACCTGCCACTTTTAAGTGGGTGCTGGTTTCTTTGGGGAAGTTTGTTTGTTGCGTTTGGGGAATATGTTGTGCGGTCGTGCGGTCGTGGTTTCTCTATAACTCCTTCAGTGGAACTGGAAAAGCGTCGCCTTTGGGGATTCTTTGTGCGGTCGTGGTTTCTGTATAATTCCTTCAGTGGAACTGGAAAAGCGTTGCGTTTGGGGAATTTGTTGTGCGGTCGTGGTTTCTCTATGGTTCCTTCAGTGGAACTGGAAAAGCGTTGCGTTTGGGGATTTTTTTTGTGCAGTTGTGGTTTCTCTTTGGTTACTTCAGTGGAACTGAAAAAGCTATACTACCTTAATACCTACGAATGACATGGGATTTAAACAACATACATGGAAACTCACATATTCCGATTCCCAAGTCATCTGCCTTGTCCCCTTTCTGTCCGGGTCCGGAGTGTATAAATCCCATGTCATCAGGCAAAATGGATCAAAATGAAGATAATGCGAAACATCACCAGATTGCCCATGCAACCCACTGAGGCTGCTCTTTAAACTTTAAACGGTGCCCCAAGTTCTATCTCATCCTGCTCTACCTATAGTCACCTAATGGTTAGGTGCGAAGACGTTTTTGATATGACATACATAGTGCGATTCACGGCCCCCTCAACGGAGCCTGGCCCCTGGATCTAAACG
>CAXAMN010017779.1:672628-723572 GCA_963970005.1 Durusdinium trenchii
AACAGGATCATGGCATGAAGTGGCATGACTGAACATAAAAATCTCACATAGGACTTACCGGACTATATTTCTTTTGTGACTTGACGCCTGAACTCCTATGTGATCTGTACCCAGTATAGCTGTTCCTGGAATACAAGAGTGTTGTTCATATGATGCACTTGGGTTGTTACTTAAGGTGAACTAAAACACAACCACCGGAGCAGACAACAAAGAGTTGGAAAAGCATACAAAGCCAGAAAAGAAAGCATAAAGCAACACTAACTCAAGGATTGAAAACCAACTTATATACCAAAAGTGAAAGCAACAAAGACCAAAGAAAGAAAAAGTAATTACGATAGGGAATCAATACGCCATAAGAAGACAAGAAGAAGGAAAGTAAAGGAGAAAAGCCAGGAAGAACAAACCCAGCGCAAAGGGAGCGGGGGGACAAGTAAGAAAAAATGCACAGAAAAGCAGAAAAATCAAGAAAAGCGGGAGCAACCACAGAAAAGCAATGAGAAGCAAGGAAAAGCAAGAAAAGCAGTAAGAAGCAGATCAAAAAACTAAACTCAACAAAAGAATCCCCCCCAAAAAAACTCTCTTTTAAGTCTCCAAAAGCCATCATTTACAGGGGGACCTGTAGAAGGATGCTGGTAGCTGGATTCGTTCACTTGGTGGTTCAACTCAGTGGTTTCACCTGCGAGCTGAAGTCGCAGGGAGGACTTCCTCTGGACACACATCTGGTGCCCCCCTCGGAACAGCGCAAAGTCCTTCCGTGCGGAATTCCCGGGTCCACCGTCAAGAGTCGTTGGACCGTCTTTCTCGGCGTGACCAAAGTGGTTGGACAAGAAACCCTCATGCAGTTCTCAGCAAACTCTTAATGAATTGTCAGACTCCTCCGTTGGATTGCAAAACCTCTTCCTCTGGGGTTGAAAGATCGTCAAGAGTCCTACTTTCGATCAGCATGGTGTAGCGTAGCATACCGAGCCGTTTCGCCCAATCAGTCAGTGGTGGACCTTTTTGCACCTGTTCGTTTGTTTTTGAGTGTGGAATCCAAGCCTCCAAAAAGGAGATAACGCTAAAGTCTTGATCCAAGCTCTTTCGGTGCGCAGATGTAGCTAGAACTCGCGATGTCCTCCGATGTCCCGCTTGGAAAGGCGGCGATCGACGCGCACTCATCTGCTCCAAGGGACCACGGACGTAAAAAAAAAGGATCTTCCTCCAGCTCACATTCCTCAGGTGCGGCCGTTTTTCCGCCGTCCCGTCCCGGTGCGCCCGTTTTCAGCCTCCAGCGCACCACAGGGTCATAAACCCAGCTGGGACGAAAATGGTCCCGGTGCCCGCCCAGAGGTCGCCAACAGGTGATGTGGTCGATGGAAGTGGCTTAGTTCAAAGAGAAAAAAGAAAGAAGAAACTCGATGTAGTCCGCGAGTTTAGCGACTGTATGTAACAAGTGTTTTTCCTTCCAGCTCATGGCTCCGCTCCAAACATCCGTCCTCTCCGTTCGCCTTCTCCGTTTGCCTTCTCCGTTCGCCTCTCGTGGATTCGAAGTGAAGCCAACCCCGTTCGCGCGGTGGGACCGGTGAGACCGTGCCGGACGCGCCGGACCAGTTCGCCGCACACGGCCAGCATCACACGGTTCGCCGGTTTCTCAGATGGTACGTCCAGCAGACTGAGTCAGACTGAAGCATCTTGAGTATGTCGCTCATGTTAAAGTAGGGCAAGCTCATGGGAATTGGGTTCGGGTCGGAAAATCGATCACTCTACTACTCCAGGGGCCGATCGGGTGCCTCCTCATTGAATATGTACACCCAGTTGGATCTGCACTTCGATTTCTCCAACTGCGATGCCTGTTTCCCACGGAGAAAAAAAAACGGATTGGTCTGGCTTGCAATCCATGGTTTTTTTCTGCCAGGCTTCAAAAGGTACTGCTGAGTCAGCCACATCCCAACAAGCGTGAACCTTAGACGTTGGTGTGGAACCCTCAGATGTTCGGGCGCGTCGACTCTGCGCAGGCAGACGAACATCCACACGTTTCTGCAGAACGACTTACCGGGGTTTTCAGAGTAGATGGCACAATCCCCACAAGTTGATGATCTATGGACACCAAAATAGAACGACGATCTTTAGGTTTGCGCCATCTACTCTGAAAGTCACTGTAACATAGATAGATGTAAAAAAGCATCGACCTTAGAGCCAAAAGGAGCATCGACCTGAAAGGTTGCTGTCCATTATCAGCACGGGAGCAGGGGAGCAGAACGACCTGCAGGTTTCGAGCCGTGACGAGTGCAGGGTTCGGTGCGGTGCCTCCTCGGCCGGTGTCCAGTGTGTCCATCAGTGGCCAGCAGGCCAGCATCCTTGAGGACATCAAGGAGATCCGTATATAAATGCGGGTTGATATCGCAAGAAACATCGGATGCAAAAGAGAAAAAGGACTGACCCCAGCTACCCCCAGTTAATCGGATACACCAGGTTTGTATGTATATATGTGCATCTTCCAGTATAGTTCCACAATGACCGGCATGTTTCGTCCGCAGCATGCTGCGTTTTTTGGCTCAACTTGTGGGCTGTCCTTCCAATGCAGGGTTATTTTGCATTTGCTGTCCAGGATCCGGGAAAAAATAAATAAAACATATTCCCCATGCCAGGGGATTTACCCAGCTCCGGAAAATAACAAGTCACCTGATTCGCAAAACCATCAGGTGATCACTTCTGCATGGACGGCCACTCCATTCGAAAAGCCATGCCTTCAAACCCAGGCGCATGATGGCCAGCAGCCGAGAAAGCTGATTCCTCAGGAGAGGTCAACTGGGCAAGCCTGAACCGCCAGGCCCAGGAGGTGTCTTGCTGCAAATGGTGGTTGCGATGGATGATGCCCAGCACCCTAGAAAATGATGTATTTCTTTGCGCTTTCGATGGTTTGCCGGTTTGGGGATTTGCACCACGAACTCTCTTTTGAGAGGTTGCAGGTATCCCTTGGCTAGAATAGAAAAGGTTCATTGATTTGATTGCGTGCCGCGAGTGAAATACATGTCCCCATATGTTCCAGGTCGACATTGTTGAAACTGACTCTGAGTAAGGGCCTGCATGCAGCTCAAAGATTTTGGCAGGGTGAAGGATCACCTTGGCATTCCTTTTTACATGGCTTGAGCCCTACAGCACCCTGAAAAAAAAAACCAAGACCTCCGATCGATCCGCACCCAAAACGTGCTCTGCCAGGATCTGCAGCATCTTCACGCCCGCCCATTGCAAGCTCACCTGGCCCAGCCGCAGCCCAGCCCGGCCGAATCTGCGGCTCGACCGTGCTTCGAGCTTCGACGGGACCCCCCACGAAACGGAACGTGCACAGATTCGGTGGTGCCAGGTTTTTCAGCGCAGCGCTGGACGTCAGAAGTTGAAAAGAGATGATTCTGTGAAGTCTGGATGTCTAGAGTGCTGGAAACTGCATCTCGTGCTTTCACTGCGGGACTGCTGAAGGAGGCCGAAGTTCAGAGCTTCTGGGATGGCCGTTCCTCCCAAATCCTACCCAGGTCACCAAACCACGCCCTTCTGATGGTTGGGCCAAAACAAGGGCAAGAACAAGGACAGAACATGTGACCCAGCACAACCTGGTCCTGAAAACCTCATTGAGTAGTAGTGGCTTTAGATGACCAACACCGGTACAATGAGGCTAGTTCCTGACCTGGGATCTGTAGGAAAGCTCCCGTCCGAACACGCACTGTGGATCCAAAAAAAATGCAACAGATCGCAAGACCTGTCGGACTAGAAGGGCAACAAATCGAGGTACTGCATGGACTTCATCGGTGTGCGCAACTGTCTGCCAGGTCAGGAACGGACCTCATGACCTACCACGAGGTGTGAAAAGGAGCAAACTGGATTGAGGTCAGACTGGACGTCGCCGGGGAGCCAACAAAAGATCGAAGACTTGGTGATCCAAGCCCCGTGACTCAGGTGACTTGAGAGGACAACGACTGTCCCTCCTCTAAAGGACAACGGCATTGGAGCCTCCCTCTCAAATCATCGTCCTTTGTTAGCCTTCTTCCAAGGCTCTGACAAGTGATCAATGATCTGGAAATAAGAGCAACGAACCATTGAAAAAGGCGGATAAGAACCACACCAGAGCTCTCTGCTTGGGGTAGTTGATGGAGGAATCACCTCTAAAGGGGCTGTTGATAGACACCCCAAAGAGGGGGGGTCTGGAATTCGCCTAGAGTCTTGTGATACACACAACGCTGCGTTGTCCTCATTGACTTCCTGAGTGCTGCTATTCTTTGTTTTCGCTGTTGATCTCAGTCTCTGCACTCCCACTGCAGCCAACGGCACCCAAGTCCCTGCGTTGCTGCTGATGCTGAAAATGCTGCCACCCATGAATAAATAGGCCTCAGTCTAGCTGTGCCAAACAACCATTCGGAGCTGGGCCCCTCAAAAACGTAGGGATTTGAGACCCCATCTTCCCACCACTTCTAGGAGGGTCCTTTTTCGCGGCCTGGCTTAGTCAGCTCTTGCGATCGTAGTGACATCGATGAGGACCCACCGCAAGCGACCCCTGGCTTTCCCAAAGCGTTTGAACGCGACCGAGGGGCCGCAATGACAATAAAGGCCCGACTTTCCAGGAGGCGCCAGCCTGGGCAGTCTGGATGTGGGAAACTGCCATTTAAAAGAAATAAATGATCAAAAACGACCATCTGAACCCGGCAAACCGGACCATCTGAATAGAAAAATATGGAGCCCAAACGCTCCATGCATCGAAAAACATCGAAAAACCGGTCCCAAACCGAGTCACCAGCGACCCGGGACCGGCTTTCAACCGCCGTGGTGCACTCGAAGGTCCGGCTGTTGGTCTTCCGCACCGTGAACGAAAATGTTCCGCTTGAAAGCGAAAAAATGGTCGACAGCTTCAACCGAGTACAAGGAAGACTCGTGTCTTCTGTCACTCTCTGTCTTCCTGCTCATTCCTTGACAAAGGAGGTCCGTATGACCACCTCGGTGCCCAAGTCCCAGACATCGGTCTAGAAAATACGGAGCACTGGACGTCCGCCGTCCCAGTCTTCCAGAGCGAAGAGCCTTCCCTTCCCGGAGCCCCGGAAGAAGACTCTGCCAGTTTCACCGTCGATGCTTTCACCGACCGACGATGGGAGAATCCAGGAAGGCATCTCATACTGCCTGGCTCCCTTTCTCCTCGCACCAAAAAAGAAACATAAAGAAACAACCCCTATAGATCCACAGACCGAACCTGAGGTACGGTGAGCAGGGAGACAGTCTTATGTAGGCGCCATTGTCGGGTCCAATTACCTTCTGAGGTTCGGTGGCAGTGGATCCATAGGGAAGAACTTCTTCTGGGCCGCTTCTCAACAGATCACCTGGATGGTCCACTGCTTGGAGGTGTCGCAGACGTCCCAGACTGGGATTGGATTCGGATCATCACGGACCGGCTTGAACCCGCCTTCTTTGTCAGGTTGGGGGGGGGTCTATCTGGACACCCAAGACCCAAGTCTCAACCGATCCAACTTTTTCAGGTTAACGGTCTGATTCCCACTGTTGTTGAAACGGATCATGTTGAAAAAATCGTTGAAACGGGTATGGCACCCGAAACGCCATTCGCCATGGAGCTATTGCCCCAGAAGTTCCGCATGGAGCGCTTGGCCGCCGGCACCTCCCGCACCCACCACACACCTCGACAACGCTGGGTTCGGGCCGCGGGGGTTCGTGCCGACAGGGTTCGTGTGGGGAGAGGTTGTTCGTGGCGGGGGGCGGAAGACACTAGTAGCTTCAAAGACCGTTACTAGTAGCATCCTTGCTCCTAGTAGCGATGCCAGGAGCCCCTAGTAGCTTCTTGTTCCTTGTCGCGATGCCCTTTGCTCCTAGTAGCGTCCTTTGCTCCGTTCGTAGCGATCAAAGACCTACTAGTAGAAGAGAATGGACCAAGGGAAAGAGCTTTAAGATGTCTGTCTTTTGCAGTTCTAACAAGTTGATACTAAATGAGCCACGAAGGATGATGTTCTTATGTCTCTTCCACCCTCGTGTCACCGTGTCTTCGTTCAAAAAGCAAGTGAACAACTGTTATACTACAGACCCCCCCCCAGATAGAAAAGTAACTCCCCAGTCAAAATGTGTTGGAAACCGTGCCACTATCTATTTGGGGACCACTATGTTATACTTCTGCCAATCATCGCTTATATAGAATACTTTGAGATTCTGTTTTCGAGGCGTGCCTTTGAGAGGCTCATGACAAGGTGCCGCCTTTGTGCCCTCGACCGGCCAGGTGCTGAAAACGACAGTCGTGCTTGACGGCGTCGTGCTTGCGTTTGAACTGTGCATAGAAAGTGCACGCAAAGGAAAAGTTCATGGTCCAAGCCTAACCCATCCAAAAGGTGAGATGAAGAACCACCTTAGCATATGTGACCAGTCCTGTGACACCAGTCCTGTTAGGTTTGGCTCCCTTCCAGCAAGATAGCAACAACAGTTGGGTTAGTGGAGATCTCTTCCAACACAAGAGCGCGGTGGTGAGCGCGGTGGTCATGCTTCGGTGGACTCGGTGGTTCATGGCACGGGCTTCGAATCGGCGCTTTTCTCCCTTTGCACCGGAGGGTTCGATCGAATCCTGCAAAGCAGTTGGACAACTCTCCAAAACGTGGTTGGAGGCCATCGCTACTAGGTTGGAGGCCATTGCTATTAGGTTGGAGGCCAATTGCTTCTAGGTTGGAGGCAAACGGATTGAAAGTTGAAAAGAACAGATTTGGTTGGAGGCTATTGCAGATTGGCTGAACTTGAACCGATTGGAAAGACCACTCCCGCATTGCTGGGAACTCCCCAGAAGCACCAGTTCCCAAAAGCTGGATAGCGGTAAGTGGATGTATTCTGCAACTACATACCATACCATACCAGGACCTTCAGTTCCTGACTTCATTGGAATCTCTCTGTGCACGACCTGTAAAACTGGCCCATTGTTCCCAGCGACCTCAAATCCTGGGATCTCAAGTTCGGTCAGGAGCTGAAGGGTACCGAAAAGCGTGTCCAAGTAGATCTGTGCAAATACAAGATCTGCCATGATCTGCACAAACAGATCCCTCCGGGCCCCGGTTTTCGCGCGCGCGGGGCCAAAGCCGCGCGCGCGGTTGACGCCCCAACCCGCGTCGACGGCGCGTAAAGAATTCGGTTCCCAGAAGCAGCTGAGAGCGGTCGCGGACGAGGGGACCATGAAGATGGCAGCGCACCTCAGGTCGCATCACCCAGTGCGACCGGGGGGAAGTAGATTGATGGGCTGCCTGGTGGTTAGAGGTTCGATGGCACAAATGACTGATGTTTGGTGGTTTATATGGACCCCCATCTTTCGGATAGACCTCTTGGGGTGCCAGTGACATTGAACCTCAGAAACCAGTGCTGTAAGGGGTCCAAGTTGCATCCTGAAAACCACCAATCCATGGGGCTGATGAGCTGTCAGTGGGCAAGCTCCCCAGTTGATCAAACCAAATAAACCCACCATCTGTGGAAGAATACACACAAACACTATAAGAATATCTTGTCTTTCTTCATATTCCACACATTGATCCGATCAATCTGGCCCCATGTCCTCATGTCCGACGTCCTAACTGCAAGTGAGCTCTTGCCACTCCTTTTTTGAGGCATGCGATGTATCAAATTGGTCTCATACCGTCATGTGTAATATGATTCATACAAAAAAGGCAGAACAAAAACATTCCTTCCACAACAGTCCTGATTGAATACTACCAAAAAGCGGCCCTGATCGGCCCCCACTCACTTCGCCAAGACTCTGAGTGAAACTGAGCTGGTATTGCTGATCAAAGGATCCAGTGTAGAGCTTTCCATTGAAACCTCAGTTCGAGCTCCGTTCTGGTTCCCAACCTGACCGGTCTGAGACGCGTCTTGCCGTGTGGAGCGACCCAGCGCGCAAGCGGCGCGCCGGTCGCGTCCCCAAATCACGGACGCTAAGCAGAACAAGAATGGTACTTGATAGTACATTGTATACATCATAACTTCATGTCCAATGTTGTGTAGATGATGATGGTTATATAGTAAGGGCGCTCAAAACGAGCGACAATCATTGACCGACGGCTATGCAGGTAATGGGACACACCCGATTTTAGTATGTCTCATTAAACATACTAAAAAATGAGAACATCATTGACATCGCATTAAACAGGTCTCATTCACGCGAACATTTAATCTCTTTATATGATGTGACCAGTCGCACTTCACCATCAAAGCCACCGGTGACCACCCTTGACCCTTTCGTTTGCGTCCGTTTTCCGAGACGTCATCCCCGAGACGTCCGCACCGGTGTCCCGGTCTGGTGAAGGGGCCAAAGGCCGTCATCACGCATTGAACGAAGGCGCCTAGTGCTGAGACCTGGGCGCCCAGGTCGAAGTGTTGAAAGAGTTCATCCCCACAGCCCTCCCGCAGCCGCGGCCGGTCGAGGGCATCGGGCGGGTGTTCAAGACGAGTTGTGTTGGATCGCACTTTGGAGGGCATGTTGGGAGGTTCCGCATGTTTTTTTGCGTGGCTGGAAAGGAGGAAGTCGCACTTTGGAAGTGGATGGGAAGAACGGCGAAGAACGAAGCCCGACCCTGGGAGACGGCGGAGGTAAGGCGTGGTGGTTACTAGGAGACGGCAGAGACGGCGGGAGATCCCTTGGCCCGTTTTCGTCTATTTCTCCTCTTCCGGGGAGGTCTGTGTGAAGTCAATATAGACTCTTGATTAATAAACCCCCCCATATGAAGAGGATGTTCCACTTTCAAATGGTAGGGTTATTGTACAAGAGTTATCAACCTGGAACCCCAAACAACCAGAAACAAATCGTTGTTCCAATATGGCAATTGAAATCCTTTATATACATAGGAAATGGCTGTTTGGGGAAACATCCATTTCTTTCTGGTTGTTTGGGGTTCCAGGAAGAGTCTACATTACACATCCGGTCCGTGTGCGATCCTGCAATCACGCGATCCTGCGACGTCTTCTTCCGGTCCATGATCCTCAAAGGTCCGATTCGGGTCGGGCACCGACGTGTCCCGTGTCCAAACGGCGAGAGATCCGAGCATCCTGATTCCCTTCGGCGGTTGCGAGTTGGACGAAGCTGAAGCTTACTGGCGCCAAGTAGGATCTCATTCCACTTGGCACCAGGTGGTTGGGCAATGATCCTGAATTGAAAAGGAACAGAACAACAAAAACTAGGTCTCTCTGAAACCACAAAGAGAAACCTTCGGTTTTGGGGTCTCATCCACTCTACGGCGTGCGGTTTTTGAACCCCTTCCGAAGCTCCGACGCAGCCGCACTTGTTGGAAGAGGCGTGAGGGTTTCCTGCGTCCAGTTAGAGGTAGTAGCGGCTTTTTTGCCCTTACTTTAAGTAGGTTCAACCAGGCGCCTACTTAATTATGTAGGAGCGGGCTTCCAAAAAGATCTATAAACTGTTTATAATAAACACACACAAGAAAAAGGATCAAGATCCGACCAAAACCGGTCCCTCATCATGTACCTGGATCATCCCATGGGTGTGGGACTACCCTACACGACTTTGTAAGGTGAAATGTAATCAACAGTCTACAGGACAAATTGAACGAAAAATCACAAAAAAATCTCCAAGTCCATTTCGTCCAGCGAACTGTCCACCTCCTCACCCCTGCCTCACCCGTGCCTCACTCCCCGCCCACTGGCCAGGCTCGCGCCCGGCAGGACGCGGCGCCCTCGGGCCCCGGGCCATGTAGAACTTCGTTTGGTTCCGTCCGCGGCGGTCCTCTGACTCGGCCTGGACGACTGGTCTAACCAACCGAGTGCGTCGGTGTCCGTCCGGCGGGGTGACCGTCGTCAGGTCCCATCAGGTCCCATCAGGTCCCGTCTGGTCCATGGTTTTGGTCCCAAACCTCATTGAGTGGTCCTTGACCTCCAAAATGAGGTCAGTTCTTGACCTGCACCAGGACATCCTAAGGGGCTTCCATTCTCAGAGGTTAAGGGGGTTCCATCAACCACCCCTTGTGTGTCCTGGTAGGGGTTAATAATTTGGCCAAAAGCTTGCATGGGCTGTCAGCAGGCCCAAAATGAAGCCCCAGCTACCCGAAGGACTCGTTGACGAGGCCACCAGAGTCTTCACAGCACGTTTGAAACCGCAACCAACGCCACCCCTCAATATTCTTAACCTCTCTTCGGAGCTCAACACCTCAAAACAGGGGGGCTCTGGAAATTCGGTTGAAACCGGGTCTGAATAGGCAGGCCGATACCCGACCGTCCGACCCCCCCCTAGGTTCGGGAGCTAGCAAATAGACCAGAGATGGCTAGCCAGCACCACGGATTCCGGGTGTCCATTAATAGCCCCTTAGAGGTCAGGGGGTGTCCATCAAAAAAGCCCCCCTACGGGTTCAGAAATCGAATGAAATCCCTTCGCCCCTCGGTGAAAACCCAACCCTTCGACTCCCAGGTCCTTGGCCCGTCGAACAACACATCGCCTCCACCGGCCACGCCACCCCTTAGCCTTTCCGAACACAGCCACGTCGTTGGCCCGTGGCCGGTGCTTGCACCGGACAGACATGGATAGACAGACTTACTAGGACCCACAAGGGGTGGTTAATGGACACCCCTTAACCTCTAAGGGGCTATCAATAGACACCCCTTAGGGTGTCCTGGATACATGGTATGGAAATTGTTTGTGTCTGTGTCTGTGTGTCTGTCTGTGTGTGTGAGTGTGCATGTGTGCGTGTGTGTGTGTGTGTGTGTGCGTGCGTGTGTGCGTGTGTGTGTGTGTGTGTGTGTGTGTGCGTCAGGTACCAACACCTGTCTTTCACTCAGGCTTTTCCTCTCCCTTAGGCCTTCGTTGGTCGCTGGTATGGCGGCTCGAACGTATGACCTCCTTTCCCGAGTGTGTGTGTTCTTCTGAACTCCTTCTCCTTTTGGTCCATCTTGGCACCACTCATACCCTACAGGTCAGGAGTTCCTGACCTCATACCCTACTGGTCTTGTTCATCTAAATCCACTGTACTCACATGAGGTTGTCGCCGACCGTCAGGGCGGACCAGACCATCAGACTGGGCCTGTACCCCCGTAGCTGCTTGGGGCGTTTCGACGCATTCCTTGCCGAACCCGGCGGCCTTGGCAAGCTGGACGAGAAGGCCATCGGCCGCAGCGCCAGCAATCATGAGGCCGCAGCTGCTCAAGAAGAGACACCACCTGAGCTGTGTACAAAAAGGAAACACTGTTTTCACTGGCTTTGTAATTTACAAGCATCCTTTCGTTTCAACGCTTTCCTAGGTTTGTGACGTGGCTTACCTGAAAAAGGCGTTTGTTCGGATCAGCTCAACACCGTAGACTTCGGCCACTATTGTGGTCTGAGTGAACCTAGAGACAGAGAGAGAGAGAGAGTGGGGGGGAGATGTCTCGCGTCATCTGCATCATCGACAAGCTTTGTTCATCATCAACAAGGAATCCAAAAATTGGTGACTTTTTTGGGGGGGATTTGGATCAGCGTGAGATCACAGGTCAGGCAGCCATGAACATGGAAAGTTCAATTCTTCGAGCCCAAAGCGGTGTTGTTGAGGTGTTTGAGGTTTTGGGGGGGCTCAGCCAAAAAGAACTCCTGAACAGGCACATTCCAGCTTCATCAGATCCCCTGGCAGCAGGGTTTTACGTGGTTTATGTATTTAATCCTTAGCAATTTAGTATGGTCTAGACAAAGTTGAGTTAAATCCCTTTTTAGCTTCCCATCAACCAAAAGGACGGTTGGGGTCTAAGTGTTCTAGTCATGGAGTGGTCTGGGTCGCAATCTGTCGCCTTTTGGGCCTTTGACCTTTAGGGCTCTTTGAGCCCCACGACGGACACGGCTACTTCAACTGCAGATGTCGGACACAGCATTGCTGTACCACAGCGATTCAGAAATCTTTAACTAAGACTTGCTGGCGCATGCTGCCGGCAAAGCTGGCAAGAGGTACAAGTTCCACGGCACTGAGCCCTAAGTGGCCTGGTGTCGCCGACGCGGCAGAAGTGGTGCCAATTTCTTAAGTCTTTACTACGAGTAGCTTGGCCCGCAAGCCAGGTACCAAGCAAAAGTTGAGACGTTCCAATCTCTCTCTATGACCATCCGCATCCTCAGTTCAGCCGAGGCGGCGCAGCACGCAGCAGGTCCTTGGCAGACCAGGTCTCTTTGATCAATAGTTCGGTGCCCTCTAAGATGTGGATCACCTCCTCATGTCCCTCAGCCACAGCCACTTCCCAAGCACTCCGACCTCACAGCGGGATCCACGAGTTTGGAGGGGTTTTCCATGTTTTCCCTCTTAGGATCTCCAACATGGTCTTACTTGTGACACGTTGTTCTCCTGTTTTTTGTCGGGTGATGGGTCTTCCAGAAGGGGCAGGTCGGATCAAACCCCCGGGCCTTGGGACGTTTCCTTCTCTTTGTCCGCGCCCGCGCGTAGTAGCAATTTCACCAGTTGAGGCCTGCCCAACTTTGCAGCCATGTGGAGCGGGTAGAGCTCTTCCCGCTCACCACAAAAAGCCAGTTGGGCATGGAACCAGTTGGGCTTCTGCGGCGCGTTCACATCCTCGAATCCTTCAGTTTGCAGATCTGAAAGAGTGCCCTTTCTAGTTATAAACATTTAAAGTAAATGTTCGAACCCAATTCTTCTCCAATGTTCTTTTGCAGTGGCGAACAGGGCCTAGGGAAGGTCCTGCTGCATTCGCGGGGGGAACCTCTTGAACCGCCCAAGAGTCCGTATTGGGAGAGGAAGCTCCGAAGCATCAACTCCTCGTCTTCCTTCACTCGGCGTCTCTTTGAGGCACCCCGGGTGCTGATGGGGTCCTCGACCTCGTCCCCCTCGTCTGGCGGATCCCCCAACGGCACATGGAGAGGTTGAACTGCATGAACGTCTTCGAGCTCGAGTCCAGGCCAGGCCGGACTAGGCATGGAATCCCACCGAGCCATGGATGCCGGGAAATAAAACAAAAGCCGGCCGCCGGCCAGTCCAGTGCATCACACGGCTGCGCTCGCCCAAGCATGAAAGCTGGCTTTATACCACGGAATCATCGCCTCTACGCGGTTGTTGACTCGGTCGATCAATTGGTGAGATGGATTTGGCCATGTCCAGACACCCAAACATACCCAAACCATCCCAAACCATCACCTTCCCAAAACGACGTCACCCCTTTCCGGCGTCCGTCGTCCAAAATAACACTAATACAATACGCCTCGCCCAGCACACAGTAGTGGCCACGGCCCCAAATGGGGCCGCAGCTAGGTCACTGGCATTCACTGGCGCCATGGTGTTTGTTTGGATGCTTATTTTTTGGGGGAAACCAACGGACAGACAAAAACGGGCGAACGGCGAACGGACAGCCAAACGACCACGGTGTTGCCCCTCCTTTCGGGAGGCTTCTGGGCCTTCGGAGGGGTTCTCCAGCTCGGTCGGACGGCTGAACCGCCACATTCGGTCCCGGGAGGGGGACTGGCACCGGTGACCTCCAGGCACCGGGAACCGGTATGACTGGCACTCGGGCTGGCTGGCAGCACCCGGGCCCCCGGTCGTCCCACCTTCTCAGTTACTTGGAGGACTAAGGGGATATCACCCAGGATCGAAGGAATTGAAAAAAGGAAATCCTGAGCTCCAGAGTCGGCGGAAGCGTCGCAGATCCCGAATCCGAAACGGAAGCTCCAGGCACATGAAGGGCACATACTCGTGGGCCGCTTGTGGATTGCAGGGTTCCTGTCGTGAAGAAGACTCGCGTGACTGTCTGGGCATCATGGGTGCCAAAAAGCACCTGGAACCTGATTGACCCCTGTTTTGAGAGGCTATTTATATGTGAGGATAGTTGATCGGCCGTGGCTGTTTGTTTCAGGTGCTTTGCAGAAGAAGATGTGGTCCATCACTGGAATCCTCCTGACTCAGCCAGCCGCGTTCACTTCGGGCTTCACAGTCACGAAACCCACACCAGACCGCCAAGGCCCTTTTTCACTGCCAACCCATACGTACGCAACGTCCATCAACGTCCCAATGTCCGGCCCGGTGGCTCCCCGTCGTGGCCCCCCGTACGCAACCGTCCGTTCCGCAACGTCCCAATCCCGGGAGTCCAGGTGCCTACGAAACCGTCGAGGACTCATCCCTACGAAACCAAGGAATGAATGGTCTTCGCGGAGCCCGTCGAGACGACGGACCCGGTTCGGCCAGCCGTTCTGCCACACGCCACGCGACGATGTTCGTCACGAAGGCGCTTCGTTCCCACGAGTTGGAGCTTTCGTTCCTCCGCCGATGTCGCCCGATTTCGGCCTCGTGGTAGAGGTAAGTGCCATCTTCCAGGTGACAATAGTACGGCTCCTGGCGCCGGTCACCAAAGGAAAGGCCGAGTTTCTCCGCCACTTGGGTGGTGCTTTTGAAAGCCTCCCTACCATGGCCGTCCACCGTCGTAAGTCTCGTGCTGGGAGGTCGTAAGTGGCACGGTTTCCGGTGCATGTTCGACGTGGGGATCTACCTTTTCTATCGATGAATCGAGGGGTCAGGGGGTCTGTAGACAATTCAATGCACCTCGACACGCTGACAAGAACTGTTACCACGCTGACATGCTGACTGCGACTCTTTTCGACGCTTATAAACTAATTATGAAGGACGAGCCGCGTGAAGAACCAGCGCAGCGGAGGAAACCAGAAAATCGAGTGTCTTTCTGCTGGGGTCAGTCCCTTGATCTGCGAAACGACACCAGTTGGTGAAAGAGTTGCGCAGCTGCACTCCCACTGGAAGGTGAAGCACAGCAAAAGGCACGCCCCACTGACAACTGGCAAATTCTTTCACAGCCTGTTTTTGGTCGCCGATTTCTTCATCAAGCCCGTAAACCCGCCAAAAAAAACACCTATCACGAATCCGAACGGGACCAAACACATCCCCCATGCAATGGATGAGATCCATCCGTTACCGAAAGATCCGAGGAACCAAACAGAGTCGTGAGCTTAGTTTGGAAAAAGGTGCACTTGTTTTGAGGAATCGAATTTGACTTTCGTGCCACAGACAGTGAGATTAAACTCCACAACGCATTGATGCGCAGAGGGATTGCCATGCAGTTTGCAAAGTTGGTATCGTTTGAAGAGCACGATGCGACGGACGTCCAGGCGATGAAGGATCCCGTTTGGCCTCCAGTCGTACCTTCGTTTCGGTTCGGTGGGACTGGGGGCCCGGGTGCCAGGGCCGGGTCCAGTCATACCTTCTGAGGAGGTACGACGAAGTCGGTGTAGGTGATGCTTTGTGACGGGTCTTTTGCGGACCAGGCGCTGGCAAGCCAACAATCGTCATGATCAGCGAGGACATGAAGACCATCGTCCATCCTGAGCGATCGACAGACATGAGACATCGACAGACAAAGAAAAGGAATGCACTTTCTGATGCATTCATGCCCTACCGGTCAAGAGCTGACCTCATGTTATTGGAGTTGGTCAGACAAGTTGACACTACTCAAGGAGGTCAGTTTGACCAGGCTTTACTGGGGAAGATGTTCCAGGAACTCATTGGCTTCCTGTTCCTCATGCGCTGCAGTCATCTTCCTCGGTTTTGGTGGAAAAATCAAGGTGAAGCGGGGGAGGTGATTTTTGGGCCTCGAAACACCTCGCGACGCCGACTCCCCGCCGGCGCTTCACGCCGACCTCCTCGGGTTCGGGTCTATCAGGTTGAGCCAGCTGTGGCGGGCCACGAGCCACCGCGACGCGGGGCTTGGCGCACGGCGATTCGGCTCGTACCCGGCGCGGGACGTTCGACAAGACTCCCATCACCAAATAAGGCCGTCCTGAGCGCTTCGGGTCGCTGAGTCGCTTTCCGAGGACCGAAGCTGACAGCTGGTCATGCAGATTGAAGGAGCTGTTGTGTTTCAAGCGGCGGTGCCCAAAAAACACATAGCCCCCCCCCCTTTGGGATCCTTGGATTTAGCTTAATGGAACCGACAAAAAGAAGTATGACATCTTCCTCAGGTTAGGGGATTTAACCCTATAGGGAAATAACAAAAAGACTCCAATGAGCAAAACGAAGGATCCCTTCTTCAGGACAGTTCCGTCTCCCGCCATGACCATCCATGGACTAGTCCCAGTTCTATGAAGCAACTTCTATGAACGGTCCGCAAAGCCTGTTCCACCAACTCCCTTCTTACCTCAAACGACTCGAGGGCTGGGCTGTGGCACAAATTAGGAACCAATGAACCAATGGTTTAAAAAAGTAATAAATGTATATCTATAGAGGCCAATATGACTAGGCTCGGCTTGTCATCAATCCAACCATGCCTCCGATGTTCAGATCGAAGTTTCGACCAATGACCTCGCACCTTTTCACACGCCCAGCCTTCACCTGCACGTCAGCCATAAAACCCCACCAAAACCGTCCCGGTCGGAGCCTCCAGCCGGCGCGGCTCGACTTTGGTCGGGACGAGTCTCGGTGGTCGCCGTATCAGTAAATGTAGTCCTCGGTACCGTTGGGTCTTCCACAAGGCGCAACGCGTCCGACCGAACCGAACCGAACCGAACCGAACCGAACCGAACCGGTCGGTCGGCTCGGCTCCGGAGGATCGGTGTGGGTGGCCGAGGATTGCCACCCTCCGAAGGACGGCCGCCACATGGAGCGCCACCTGGAGCTCGTCGGACCTCCTGTGTGTGCAGATTCCATGGCCCTTCCTGGCCCACCCATCGAACGCAAAAGGGGTCTGAATCCCACACAAGCATTGACTGTTTGACTCAGGGGGCTACAAAACCAGGTCTGTCCCTGTTTTTGAATGGTCGAACCGGTAGGACAGCCACCGGATGAAGTCTCAGAGTTGACCGAAGCTTATAGCTGGCGAATCCAAGTGACCTACTGTCCAGGTAGTTGACCTACTGTCCAGGTGGCATCTTCCAGGACAGTTCCGAACTTCACCGTCTGCCCAGTGAATTTCTCTGAGCACATGACTGCTGAGGCTTTCATCACTGTCGGAGGAGACTTTTGGATGTACTTTTCGGGTCACCCTCCTAGTGAACAAAAGCATTGCCAAGCCCGCCATTTCCGCCTCAGAAGTTGACCCAACACAGCCCCAAACACCGCCCGGCAGCAAAACCAAACCATCCACAGCCCGAAAATACTTCCCGGACCTCACTCCACCATGGACGGCGCGGACCCATCTTCCACCGCCACGCCCAGCACTCCGGACGGTCCGAGAGTCGGAAAGAGCGCCCATGACCGCGGTGAAGATCTCGGGCAACGTCGCCTCGGTCGGACCGGGCGGGACCGGGCGGACAGGGCTGGAGGACGAGCTGGCATGGTTCGGCTACCGGAGGGGCAGCAGAACATCACCGACCCGCCGTTGGAAAGGCAGAATTCGGGAATTCGAGAAATTGTCGTGAAATGGCAGCCGAGTTTTGAACCACATTGGGTGATAGCACAGGTTGCACACATCGCAAGACCGCCATCAAACAGGTTTGGTCTGTAAACTACTCGCAGAGAAAAGGAAAATCGACATCCCAAGGCTTGCGGCTGAAGGAGTCGTACTGCTTTGAGCCGTCTCGCTGACGCCGACCTATGACTTCAGGGGCGTCCAAACGGGATTCTAGGTCTGCTCCCTATGAAACAGGGGGTTCTTCTTCTCCTCCTTCTTCTTCCTCCTCCGGACCAGTGCTTTCTGTTGGTGGTTCTGCCTTCTGTCCCAGGAAAGCGCCCCAAAGATCCTCCTCGTACATGGCGAATGGTGGTCGATTCAAGTCGATTCCGCCGATGTGCACCACCTCCCACCCCACCCGCGAGGTGGAATCAAGATGCTAAGTTCAAAGTAGCACTAATGAGATAGCCTCGGAGAGCGAGAGCGGGAAGAAAAGCCGAGGAAAAGCCGGGAGGAGACATCCTCTTTGGGTGAACATCCATTCAGTTTGGTCTAAGTGGTGCAAATCGTTTTGGAGGGTCCATCTCCTCAAAGTTTTGATCTCTTTTTCGAAGTCGACCTTTTATGGAGATGCCCGAGCGCGGGCCGGGAGCACGAGAAACTGAGCTTGCGCTCTGCCCACGTTGACAATAGCAAGTGAACAGAGGCTAAGCTTGCCGAGACTGGTTGAGGAAGACATGAGGGATCAAGGCAAATCCTAAAGCACGGGAGAATCCCTTGGCTCCGCCAGAGGGCTGGTGAGGGGTCGCTGAGAAGTTCTGGCTTGGATAGTTTTAGGACAAGACTCTCAGTTCAACCTCTAGCTCAGGAGCTCAGTTCGGACCAGGGGTCCCCCAAAAAACACCTGGCTAGGACCCCGCAGTGTCTGTTTTCAGGTCTATCTTCTCCTGATCCGATCGATCGCTTGAGGAACCGGTCCACAGAAACCATACCACCAGGGGTGTGATACAGAACACACCAACAGCTTCACCGCTTCACGCACCTTTCAAACCATATGACCACCCGACGTGAACTGTCTGCGTTCGTCCCGACCTGGTGGGTCCGAACCATCTGACCCATCTGACCGAAAAGCCCAGGGCTGCTGATGGCGATCGGGATCTCCCCATTCAAAAACCAACAAAAAACACATAAAAACACCTTTTTCCTTTAACCCAGCGCTGCTAAGTGCAGAGTGAGGGGCCGCTTCACTCTAGCACCACCGAGCCTTAAACAAAAACACCGATCCAAATGCAAAAGCACCCTCCGCCGTGTTGAGTTCACCCCAGGGTTTCCCCCGGGTCGTCTCTTTGAGAAACGGGTTCTGCGGGTGAAACGACGCGCCCGTTTCGTGCCGTTTCCAAGAACGACGCGCCGCGGGAACGCGCGTTACGTGCGAGCCACTGGGGACGTTCAGGTAGCCTGCGAAAACGCCCGAAATGATGGCATTCCTCAGAAGTCGTGCGCAGACAGGAACCTGGACCATCCGGTGCCCTGTCTGGAAGCCTATAGGTAGTGTGGGGTGGTCCATTGCACACCCCTTGGATGGTCCCTGAAGTTGTTTTTGGCATACATTGGGTCATCTTGGGTCATCTTGGGTCAGGGGTCCAAGTTGATTCCAAAGAGAAAGTCCAACCAAAAACACACCACCAAACACACCTCTCGCTACGTCTCGAGTATCACCACTTCTCGTTTCGGCCGCGTCCTTCGCGTCTTCGAGAACGGACTCGACCCCGACGGCTCCCGACGGCTCCAAGCGGCATGGATCCCACCATGAAGCCTTTGCTAAAGTAATGCATCAACAGACCAGCGTTCCTGGGAAGAGCTCGGCGGATGTCCCCTGTTTTTGGGAGGGGGTGCAGATGTCCGACTGCGCTTTGTGCGAGCCAGGTGGTGTTTCTGACCAACACAACCGGTCGAAGGCAGGAAGGCATTGTTTCGCAAGGCACGAGAATGCCAGACATAGCAAGGACACAGCGCAAAACCCTGGTTGAAACTGTGTGGCCACCTGCAAGGTCGGGCTTTAACTCTTTCACTCAGCCCTCACACCTCAACCCTCACAAAACAGCTGCCTGTGACACAGCTGCCTGTGACATGTTGGTCATTGCGTTTCTGGGTCTCGCAAAAACCATTCTCTGCATGATTTCAGAGCATTCACAGAAACCCAAACAGATTGCTTTCTGACTCCACTCACCATCCCACTCCATCCCACTCCTCCCTCAAACAGTTCTCAGTCTAGTCCCTCCTCTCCAAGTCTCATGCGATCCCAGAAGGCAGCTCTTGCCTTGTCAGCGACCTCCGCGATCGATCCTCTCCATGTGAAACAGTCCCACCGCGCCGGTTCGCGCGCGAAGCTCGTCGCGCGAAGCTCGCGCGAGCGCGTCGCGGAACCGTGCCAGTGAGCGTTTTCGGTTTGAGCCGGGTGGATAAAAAGCCGGAAAAAAGATGGATCAAAGGGAATCTGGTGAGAGGAGAAGGGAATCTGGTGATGTTTCGTCTAAAGTCTTCAAAAGTCAAAAAAACACTCTCCAATTGTCGCCACTGTTCTTTTCGATTGTGACTCGTTTGCAGGTTGGATGCCATCGCTAGTAGGTTGGAGGCCATTACAATAAGGTGAGTGCTACCGAGACTGCCCTACCGACACTGCAGATGCCACAAGCGCAGACGAGCGCTTCGCACCCAAACTTTGGAGGCTTCGGAGGGTGAGTTGATTTGTTAGAACTGAACCAAGACTGCGCATGTGGTCGTGGCAATAGGCGATAGGCCAAAAGAAGACACACATCTGCATTGGTCCTCACATCCTCTGCACATTTACATCAAGAAGTGTTGCTTCATGTAAAGCTTTGTGCCATCTCTACCATCTAATTTCTCTGCAGGTGCTGTGTTCGTCCGCCATCTTGTAGCCTTCCCTCGACGGTTCAGGTGAACGATGCAGCACTTCGTCAGCAGTCCAACGGGCTGCCGACATCACTCGCGGCTGAGCACGCACCGTGGAACACAGACATCACTCGTGGTCGGTCCGAAAACGCCTGCGAAGAAACTCCAAGAGCTGGGCTTCTTCCGTTCGCATCTCACACTTGGATGTGCTGCTCAAATCGAAACTGGCGCAAATCGAAACCATTCCCCAGGTGGCTGGGGATTCACCCGAGGAACCGATGTTAGACGCCAGAAACCAAGCATATGGTACACGGAAGGTGCTGCAGAAGAGCATTGTCCACTAGCTCGTGTTCATGTGCCCGACACCAGCTGGGTTCTCAAACAATGGGGCAGCTGGAAAGGCCATCGACCAAACAAATTGCACCTCGCATCGCAACAAGTGTAAACATTTGCACTGCAGCCGTGTTTCTCATCAACATTATTGACCTTCCATATTATATTCCTGGACCCTGAAACGATGTCTTTTTTTCCGTCTCGCCAGAAAACATGACGCAGAAACATGCAGCAAATTCGCGATAGAAAACATGACGCCAAAATGACGCAGAAGTGACAAAAAACAACGCAGAAGTAACAAAAATCGACACCAAAACTGTTTGTTGTGTGAGTTTTTGAGCTTCGCCTGAAAATTGCCCTCACCAGAAAAAAATACATCTTTTGCGGGGTCTAGGTTATTATACATCCCTCCCCACGCCAAAAAAAATGTATAGCTAGGATGTCCAAAGGCTGTACTTTGCATCACCTGAAGTAATTCCTCGGAAATTCCTCCAGTCGGGTCACCTCAAGATACCTAAAGACTCGTTTGTTCGGTCCATTCACCTCCCACCACACAGTCCGTGAAGATCACGTTGGAGCCGAGCCGTCGCACCGCACCCCAGCACTTCCTCTGGGTCGATCGTCGATCCCGCCCCCCGGAACGCAGAACGCCCCCCATTCTCCGATCCGTGAACGCCCACGGTGTCCCGGGTCCTTCGCCAGACTCTTCATCTGTGGAGGAGAACTCCATCCTGGGAATGCTACGACGAACGGGATGCCAAGAGGTCAGAGACCGAGTCAACCGACCCGGCGAAGCAGAGACGGGTCGTCGGTGGTCGGTTGTCTGACCGAAGCACATCCGGTTCCCTTGGGTTTCACATCGCTCAAGCAGCCTCTGGATCAAGCTTTCTTTCCGCATACGGTCGGCTTGGTGCTGATGCAATCTACCTTCGTTTTGACCCTCACTCTCTCCTTTGGTACCACAAACATGCCCCAAGCTCTAAGACTCTCACGGAAGGACCAACCACGACTCTGGAGGATTGGCACATCCACATGGTGTCCGGCTGCGCCGGACACGGCGTGAAAAAAGAGACATGGTTTGCAGGCTCCGCAGGAGCCCAACGGTGGAGGTTGCCTTTCGAAAGCTCCCACATCTCCGGAAAAAGCTTTGGAGATTTGAAAAGCTTCCCATGCTGAGTCTTGCGAAAACTGTGATATGTGTTTTAAAAAAATCTGGAATCTGGAAGACTCAGCATGTCCCATCTGTCACTAGGTTGAGCAAGAATGACCACACCCACGAATGACCGCCACGGAAGTGCGACCGCGACGGCGAGCGATGTTGGGGCAAACAGTTCGGCATCCAAGAAGGGTCAAACAGAATGGCACCACCTAATTGTAGCCATGTATAAAAACACCCTAGTTGGATTGTAAAACCTCTTGAGACTTGGGGGTGGCATATCATCAAAGAGTCTACAGGTGTTATAAATCAAGAGAGTCTGCATGACTCTGAAACCGTCTGTGCCACTGGTGACACCTCGTCACCCACCTCCCCATATTTGGGGAATGACGAAAAAGGAAGAATGCCCACGCCAGATGAAGAGTGCCCAGACGGATGTGATCCCACACAAAAAGGACACAGTTGCAGCAACTAACTATTCAAAGTTATTCCCAAAATACATGTACACTCCCAAAAACTCTAACATGGAAGTGGATGGCACCACCTGTTTGTCGTGGATTTCATGGTCTTCCTGTCGGGGCCATGCTCCATCCAATCCATTTCCAGGGAGTGTATTCACTGTGGCCACCGGAACCGGACCCGACGGTCCCTGCAGGTCCACGGGTCGTGTCTTGGGGGTAAGACGAAACAGGTCCATGGGATGACATGAGTCCTAAGGGGTCCAAGCGCCAGTCCTAAGGGGTTCAAGCATTGTCCGGTTACAATGCGAAGGGCGTGGCGGAGGCCATCACTACCCACCTTCCAAGTCCGGTGGTTCTTGGACGCCTCTTGTCTTAACCTCCAAGAGGCTATGGGCTATGTATAGACACCTCAGAAGGAAGGTCCTGGTATTAGAATGTGTTTGATGTTTTTGTTTTTGATTCCACCGAGTCCAAGGAGTAGCTGCTTCCTCTACATCCATCCGAATCCGTCCATCGCCCATCCCGCAGGTGGTGCGTGATACGGTGACCGCGATGGTTGCGCGGCAGGAAAACAGTTGGCGAAGCACACTGATGTGGCTTGTAAGGAATGAGGGTGGCTGGATCCAAAGGAATCTCTACGGGAGGCTCATTCCCTCATTGCCTACGAGTCGCTCCAGTCTGAGCATGAGAAAACAGTGAGAACACGGAACAGAAATGCCTTCAGGCTGCATCATGCACAGTTTTCAAGAGACGTCCACCGAGCCCAGGGTTACCCAGAGGGTCCCCCAGAGGGTCCAGGTCTTAGCTGACCTCGATCGATCTAATTTTCAAGTCAGGATCTTGACCACCTCATTACTGATCGTCTGTGCAGTAGCCATGCTCTGCGTGACCCTCCGTGTGTTACGGAGGCGCAGCTTTCTGTTTCACGTCGAAGCTGAAAATGCCACGGTGGCAGCACGAAAGAGTCGTCGAAATGAAGCGAGATACACCCTATCAACACGTGTCGCTCAAATCCAAAGTGGCCTAAGGCGTAATAAAATAGTGCGAAAATGAATGGAGAGTTCAGAGGGACACTATAAAATGCTCAAACGGGACATGCTGGTCATGCTAGATGTGAGCTACACCAATATGGGGCCTCAAACAATGTGTTTATCACATAGAAGAATGCCAATGTGACCAATGTCTTGACTCCAGTGTTTTGTTTCTACGACATTTTGCAGCCTCCCCAGCTTCGCCAAAAAAATGGGGTCACGAGCCCTGGATAGGCACGACGATGAAGAGCAGACGGCCCGTCGGCACGTCGTCTGCACGTCGTCGACTTCTGAGGATTGGATCCAGATTTCTGGGACCGTCCAATGGCGGGCTCCGGACACGGAATTCTTGGACGACATCTTCTAATACTGACGATCCGGAAAAACCTTGGGAGGGTCTTTTGTCAGCAAAAGTAACGGATGTTTCTTAGAAAAAGGTGGTGATCCTCTTTGACCAACTGTTGCTAATAACGGGACACATTCTATAGCTTCGACCATGCGGCACCAAACCCGGTGGGGATTGGTTTTCGAGGAAAAAGACCTCTGGAACCCAACCACATCCGGACCTCAAACTGTTTCAATGCTGACTCACTCCTTCATTTTTAGTGGAAAATTAAGGTTCACCTTTTTCTACCTGTTGTGGGGAAACCACTCCCAAAAAAAGCTTCAAGGATATCCACTGACAGGGTATGAATGGAAATGGCTTTCAGGGTCCAGATCCCAATGAAAGGGATGTTCAGATCCAAAACCCTGCTATGGAAGGTCCAAGGATTCTCTAGGCAGTAGATTTCTTCCTGCACCGGTCCAACGTTCAGCGCTCGCACGAAACCCTTGTGAACGAGGCTGGGTCGAACGAAACCCTTGTCTTCGGGTACTATATAACGAAGTCGGGTCTCAGTGTTTCATCCAGCAGTCACAAAGGGGTGCTTAATGGAGGTTAGGAGTGCCCATTATCCACTCACTTGGAGACTAAACACCACCCCTTTGTGACTCCTGGATGTTATTTTTTTTTTAAGTGGGTGTGTTCATCCCACCGTCCCCCACACCCGAACATCGACATCACGTGGAGAGGAGAAAAAAGGCGCTCTCCCCAGCGCTCTCCCCCCTTCGGTTCCTCGTAAACCCGTCTCCAAACCCGTCGCACCGGTCGACCGTGGACACCTCACCTCCATGGGATCCAGGCGGCGGTTTGGGATCGGGTCCGATGTCTTGTGTTTTGCTCTCCAAACGGTCAACGGTCCAAAAAAGGACTACCTTTTTGGGAAGTGTGATCCCAAAAGTGTGGGTGATCCAACGAAAACATGAGATTAGATCATTGCTTGAACTGGGTGAACTTGGTGAAGATCTTCGAATCGTTGGTGTAGAGGGCCCACATCCAGGGACTGGGCACGAGGGTGGAAATCCCTTCTAGAGGTGAGTCTTGCTGCGGCAGGATCATATGGAATTGATGCTTAGACCAGGCATCTGGCCTTTTGTACGCTCTTGTGATAAAGTTGGCCGATATGGATTCCTCCAATGGCGAAGCCAAGCTCATCTCGTACCGACCTTCTTGGATGCGCGGCTCGGAGCCCAAAGGCTGCGCAGACGAATGGAGGAAAAGGAGCTCGGAGCCCGGGCGTGGGCGTGGGGGAAAATATTCTCAAGAATCCTTCACCACTGCACTAAAGGAACAACCAGGTGAACCAGGACCTAGGTCAATTGCAACCAGGACCAGTAGTCTACTAGACACATCAAATCTGCAAATCTGCAATGTGAGCCAATAAAAATCGGATCTTACAGTTGTCAGGTGCGGTCTTTTCCATGCTTCACCATCGATGTGGCAACGTCCAAAGCGGAGATGTCATCAAAGGAATACAGGTGATCCATGCCCCGAAATTGCCATCAGCACCCTATGGGCCCCCTTTCTCAGCACAATGGACGGGCGTCGTTGTTGCAAAAGTTGACGAACTCCTCCCGTTGACGAAAGTCAACAAGCTTCACTTCTACCAGGCATGAGAACACTGAGCAATAGAGGCTCCTCTGTTTTTGCCAGGATGGTAGTGCAGTGGGAGAGTTTTGGGCTTCCCCGAGCTCCTTGGGGGGGTCGCCACAAGAGCTTTCTACATGCTTCACCCTTCAACCATCCCTTTCGCCAAGCAGAATCACCTAAAAGCTGTGGTGCTGTTCCACCGTCCAGGGCCCACATGAGACCCAGCCACTTGGTACCTCAAAGAAGCTACACTGCACAGGTGGCATATGATACCACAGGAAAACTCTCTTTCTAGCAATGAATGGGAAAAGAAAATGAGATCTTGACAGGTCCGTCCGTAGTGTAACCCTTTCTGCCCCAAATCCTGTACCTCTGAGGTCTGCACCAAAAAATAGAGCTCCCTTCGAAGCTGTCCATCCAAAGAAGCGCTTTTTTCCACAGCCCACCATCGCATGCAGCTCCGGTGCGCGGTCACCTCACAAGAGGACGAACCGAGGGGCAGGACGCCCTGTCATTGACAGTGGCAGACATACACTCCTGTTTGGGAGTCCAATACTATTTTAATGGCCTTTAGGTGATCCGAAAATGAATGTCTCTTGATTACTTGGCTGGGTGGTGCCAGAACTGTCTTTGGATGTCCGGGTTGGATGGGATTACTTGGCCCCCGCGTTCGACTTGGAGGACCCGCTTTCATTCCATCCAACGAGTCTTTCAGATCGTGGTGGTGCTGGGACGTCTTCAAACTCCACTTCCAGCATGATGGATTTGGAAAAGGCGAGACGACGTCCACCACTTCCACCCAGACGTGATACATGCTGCACCCTAAGAATGAGAAGTCCAGTCCTTCAAGAAAAGGACCTCTCAAGAAAAACATGTTTTATTCATGCACCAAAAATGGTCCCATGGTTCCAAGGGTTCCAAGGTGGCAGACTTCGATGCATGAAGCCCTCATCCATCTACCAGCTTCTTCTTTCGTTCGTGACCGTTTGGAAGGTTCCGCCTGTCGTGACCCTGAACGAGGCGAACGAGTGACCGAACCAACCAGGTGATCAAGTTCGGTCACTTGGAAGAACCAGGTACCCTTTTTGCGTATTTCGCCATCGCCAGCTTCAACACAACTCCAGGTCCACGCAATGATCCGAGTCCAAAGAATAGAGAGGTGAGTGCCAGGGACTCACCACTTACGAGTGCCATGCCATTTTTTTCCTGTGCTACACGGTATAGGGGGTCTCCCCTCTCTAAATCAACCAATTAACAACACCCAATAATTGATGACCACTGGAATCTTGACCTACATTGACCCTCCAAGCATTTCACAAACCATCCCCCCCCCCCGTGCAGTAGGCCCATGGTCCACGTCCTGGACACCTCTCTCCGCCGTTACCGCCGTTACCGCCGTGCCGTACGCGCCGTGCCTCGCGGGCGTCTTAGGAGCCGATGACCTCTTCGGCTCCCAGGCCACTGGCGTCGCAGAAGACGTGGAACTGACCTCGGGCGGCTCAACCGGACGGCCCAAACGGACGCCCCAACGGACGGCCCAAGGGAGGTCGGGACGGCAGAGGTCCTGGCGCCGTGTTGGTTTCCGGGCGTATCGATGCGAGCCGTGGTGTTGGATCCGGCAAAAGATAAAAAGAAAACACGTTTGGATGAAAAAGGATCAAGAGTTCCTGCCTCAGTACTAGTACAACAAGCATTTACTTTCTGGTTGTTCGTGTTTGGTGAAAAGAAGGGTCCTTCACACTGTATAAATTAGATGAATTGGCAAGGGGTGGTTAATGGACACCCCTTAGCCTCTAAGGGGCTATCAATAGACACCCCTTAGGGTGTCCTGGTATGTGGTGCGTGTTTTCTTGTTTGTGTTGCACTGGACTCCTTCGACTTCTCTTGCAGAAAAATATCTCACGACGAGGTCAAAAACGTCACTTCCAATGGGCTGCTTTACGCGGATTTAGGCGGCCACCAATATGGCTGTGGGTTCAAAACCGGGATACCTTGCCTTACCTTGGGCAGGACCTACCTGAAAGGTCATTCGCTACCTGGTTTTGACCCACAGCCACTGCTGTTCCAAACAAACTGGAGGATTTCAACTTCCATGTTGGTGAGTCCAGGTGTATATTCAGCTCCAGACCTAGGTTCGGTGGTTGGGGCGAGTGCCAGGAGGATCTAACCTTCCGGCCTTCTGAGATATTCTGTTGGAAGGAAATCACTGATTCCGCAGGTTGGAGCCCTAGGGTCTCCAGCAATTCGCCGCTCCCAGTGCTGCTCCCGATGAAAATCTCCAACTCACACGCTGTCGGAAAAGCTTCCCTCCGGAGCAGATTGCAACAGCACCAGAGTGCAAATTCCAAAACTTTGAGTACTATACAGATCTGTCAGGGATCTTCATCCGAACAAACATCAACATGGCACCTTCCCTGGTTGTTGAGGAAAACGTCGTGGCGACATCTGTACCAAGCAGCAAAGGCTTCCCACCGTCAATGCCTAGCGATGTGTTCAGAAGGCTTCAGCGGATAATTCATCGAAGGGATCGATTCGAATGAGGCGCTGAACACTTCCCTAACCTGAGAGTCAAAGACTATGAAAAGAATAGTCTGATTAGGGTACCCGAAAGGGAACATCCTTTACATCACTGGGGCAAAATACAGTCTTTTGACTTCTATAGGGCTAAGCTTACTCAGAAGTGCCCAAGAAGACGTCTAATATACCAGTTCCATCATGTCTGGGTGCTTCTACAGACCCAGTGGTCGTGCATGCGATGTGACAGGGGCACCGGAACCTCGCTCCTTACGTTCGGAACCGGCACCCCTGTCCATGGATGGAGCTGCTACCCGCCCGCTTCACCGTCTCCGATTTCTGGAAAACACCGGTGAGCACCGGGGAACGTGGGTTCAATGGCGAGCACCGGGGCCGAGCACCGGGCCTCAGCTGACCAGTCTGGGTGGAGATGTTTGCTTTTGGCGAACGATGCCCTTTGTTCCTAGTAGCGATGCCCTTTGCTCCTAGCAGCGTCCTGTTTGCTTTTAAAAACACACGCCTTCCCTCCCACGCCCCCTTTTAGCATTTGACGGAGCGGAAGCAGGGAGGGAGTCCGGAAAGCGGCGAGCCCCACCTCAAGGCCACCCTGGAGATCTGACATGCTCACATAGATCAAGCCCTGACAGCGAAAAAGAGATGGCTCCTGGGTCACCAGAAAAAACCGAAGGTCTATCCCTGTCTTCTTTTTCGGGAGGTGGGACAGGAACGTATAGGGTTTGTAGGTGGAGCGAAAAAGCGTGCGGGTGGTGCCTGAGCCGCCCTAATTGTTCACCCACGCACCATACAATTGTATGTTGTTCGTGCATGCAACGTGCGAGCAACGGGGAAAAGGCATGAAAGGGCGCTGTTTTGGCGCTGCTGGCTACCCAATTTAGCCACCAATCCAGACCAACAAACTGGCTGGTTAGTTCGAAAATGTTTTTCTGACAAATTTCAGCTGTTTGTCTTTCGGCCTTGGAATTGGCTTTCAGTAAAATTCATGGGATGACATCAGGATTCGAATCTGTGTGTGCCAGGAGTCTACTCTCAGGCCCTACATGCTTCTAATTTGCAGGACTTGTCAGCTTGCACCACTTCCTCGGGTGTTCATTCACAACACCTCAAGCAGCTGGGGGAGAATTGTTTTCGAAAGCCCAGGAATTGCTTTCAGAAAGGTTTGTAGTAACCGGTTAGAACCTGGGCAACGAGAAAAACCTGGTTCTTTTGATCGCCAAGCAAGTTTTGGAGCCACCATGCGAGGGTGGTGACCAAGCAATTGCCGAAGTGACTGTTGAAGTTACAACATGTTAAAACAAATGGATATAATGATTAATCTCCCCAAGGAAACACTTGCGATGTAAAGGATCTGTGTTGCTGTATTGGAACAATCATGTGTTTCTAATTTGTTTCTGATTGTTTGGGTTCCTGTTCTGTGGCTTCAGGGTGAAAAAGCAAAAACATCTAGAGCCAGGCCGCCAGAACCAAGAAGAGTGGTCGGGTCCATCTGGTCGCATTCCCCCAGCGAAATGGAGCTCACGCGGAGTCAGGATCCAACCCACCTACCACAAAACATCGAAAAAATACCACACCCCGACCCCACTGCCTTTCTTCGAACCCACAACACGCCAAGCCGCGCGGGGAAACCCCACGGGAAACCCCCGACGGCGACCTCGCGCGCGCCACGGGACGCACGGCGCCTGCCGTCTCGACGCCTGGGGATGTTCCACGGGGACCGTCGGGCGGATCCAGCCGTACTTGCCTGGCGCGACGATCGGCGCGACGATCGGCGCAACGATCGGCGCGCGCGCGCGCCTGCGCGATCGGAGCGCCTGACTGAGTGACCTCTATTTTGGACCACCAACCACCCAGAATATGGTCCAAGTTCCGATCAAAACGGAGGTCATGTCTGGGCTCTAGGTGTGTAGCTCAAATAGGGAGACCTCCCAGCCGTCCTAGTCCGGAAGGTTTGGCAAATACCAGTCTATCCAGCCAGGGCCAGCCAGCCGCCAGGGCATCTCCCAGATCATGCAAGTTTTGTCCAGGGAGACGCCGCCGGCGTCATCGCGCGCACCCGGAGACCCGGAGACCCTGGTGTCGGAGTTGTTTCTCGGACTCGCGGCCAACGGTGGAGGGGACTTGCACCGTGGCCCCACGGACGTTCGCAAGAGAAAGGTGAAAAGGAAACACGACCAAGCCTGCGGCCTCATGGTAGTGAGTCAGTGAGCGTCCGATTTCTAATCCGTAATTCAAGTCCGTAAATAGCTCGATCCCTATCAGTAGCCTTCAAAGGCCATGTAAAAAAAGAGAACGGTTGACCTGGGTTTGTAGTGTAAAACCCTTGTAGTAAAAGGATGGGTTCTTATTTCATTCGGTCGACCATTACAGTAAATGGTGGTTGGAATCCACCATTTAAGAGTATGACCTCTAAACCACCCATCCACCCATCCCATCCTGCACTCCACCACTCGTCACATGCGACCTCGCCCTCGCCTTTCCACTCCGTGACTTCACCAGTGACCGGCTCGTTGGTCACCCGCGCGCGCGAGAGCGTGGGGCCGCTGGGGTACTTCCGGCCCTTGCCTCCTGGGACCGTGCGGGTGTGTACGTCGCACGTCGGTGAGCGAACGTGCTGGGAGACCAGTCACGCTGCGGAGAGGTTGTTCGGAAACCAGGTTGAGGTTGAGGTCCTCCCAATTCAAGACCCGAACTAGTGGTACATTGATGGGAGGGGCTCTATATATATATATATATTATATATATATATAGGGCTGTTCAACCTCTCTAGAAAGCTCCCAAGCTGACTTGGAAGAACCCTTGACCTTTGGTTGCCACAAACCTCTAAACACGAGATGTTCCTCCGCAAACAACGCGCCGAAGCCACCCAACCGCCCACCGCCGGTGGAATAGTGGGCCGGTTTCCCGGCATGGACCTTCCCTAAGAAGTGGATCTCACGCAATTTTTGCGTCCAGTCTGACCGTCCGGTCTAAAACCACCTGGTCTCGCCAACAAAACCTCATGTTCGTAGTGTTTTGGTATGACCAACACCAGTAAAATGAGGTCAGTTCCTGACCTCCAAAAGGGCATGTGTTGTTCGTCTCGTGTCCGGCCCATAAACCCGAGGGTGGTCGGGCGCGGCATTCTCCCGAAGGGCGCCAAGAATTCCGAGGGAAACGCAGAAACAAGAAACCGCTCGAAAACGTCCATCACCGCTCCAGTGCTACTGCCGTGACTGCTGCGGTACTGCTGTGGCAACCCAACTGGAAGCATGGCCAATCCTCAACGCTTCAGGCTTCTAAACCAAGGCTCCAAGCTCAAGAGAAACCCTCTCATCTTGACCGTTGCAATGTCCAACCAAAAAAACATCGACTAACATCACTCACTGCATCCGAGCAGAAGCACTTCTCACATCCCCCCCTGTGCCATCCGAACAAAAAAGGTACGGCGCAACCACCTTTGCCGTTTGCACTGCCCCCCTCAATAAAAACAAAAAATAAATGAATAACTAATAGAATTAAATAGAAACGATTGTAAAAAGAAAAAAACAGACATGCGACGAAAGAAAAAAAGGTCGACGCCACGAGGGAGAAAAAAGCACGTAAAAGTGTTCTGCTTATATGTTAGTCGGAGTCCTCTAGAGAACCAGAACGAAAAAGAACGCGCACCCAAAAATAGACAAAAGGTCGGCGCCCAAAAAAATGGGACAAAACTAACCTGGACCTTCTTTCGGGGTGTCCTGTCTGGAGGTCCCTTAGTGGTGTAGTGTAGGGGCTTCCAGAAAGGGCACCCCTTTTTCAAGGTCCTGAAACTTAAGGCGCCAACAACGACGGAGGGAGCAGCCGCACCGCTCCGCACCGCGCCTCCCCAGCCCCAGCCGCCTTTGCCCCATCCTTTCGAGTCGCCCTTCCTCGGACCGCTGTTCGTTCAGCGTCAGTCGACCATCCACCGCTTCGTGGTTCATCGGTGCGTGGTGTGACGTCACCCGGGAAGCCGAGAAGAACACAGGGAGGAACACAGTCACCCTATGGATCCACTGCCACCGAACCTCAGAAGGTAATTGTACCCGACAATGGCGCCTACAGAAATAGTCTCCCTGCTCACCTTCTGAGAAGGTATGTGGATCCACAGGGTCAGGTAAATTTCAGATTGCTTCTCGGAAACAGGGTCAGGGCTTTGGGTGGGGTGTTGGGTTGGTGGTTGGTTCTGTCTACTTGAGGATCGGGCAGTGCAAACACCGTTCATTTCTGTCCTGAGTTCTGTGCCCCTTTCCGTCCTGGTACATGAGTAGCGCCGCTTTGAAAACGCGCGTGGTGACTGCCACGAGCGCCAGCAGACGCCCGAAACATCTGAGACCCTGCCCTGGCTGGATAGACAGGACTATTTCCCTTCTGAAATCCTTCTTCCAGGGGGGTCGTTAACAGGGGTTTTCGTTGGTCTCCCTGTTTCTTGATACGCAGCCATATCAGGAGCGGCCAACCTAGTAGCGATGGCCTCCACCCTACTAGCGATGGCCATCGAGATTGTAGTATAGTCGATTAGGGGCTTTCCAAACGCGCAACCTGATGTTTTGGGGCTCTCAGAAGCTTCGAAAAGCCACAAGGTTTGCAAAACAAAGAAAAGGGGGAACAAAAAAAAAGATGTCCTCCTCAGAAGCCTCAGAAGCCATGCAAGGTATGATCATGATAGTGCAGGTCAGTTGGGGTGACGAACGATGTTCGACGGTGACGAACGAGCACGCAAAGGATGGGACGACCTTTCCTTACAGCATGACGAAGCGACTGCCCTAAGACCTTTCGTAAAACAGATCTATGCCACACGCTCCATGAAACTGGCAATTTTTGCATACATTGACTGAAACCACCCCAATGTACGTAAATATGCTATACACATGGAGTTTTTGGTAATGAAGACTCGTGTAGTCTATCGCCTAAAAGCCTTTCAAGTAGTTCTTCCCTTACCGGATGTGTGCAATTCACCTTGGACACGGCGACTACTGTGCGAATCTTTTTGGGGATGTGTTCAGTACAAAGGGACATGTTACCCACTCGAAATGCATCTAAGTACATTGGAGCCTCTTCCTGCTGACAGTCAAGGTTCATCCAAAATCAAGGTGATCCAAAGTAGGGGATGGAATGATGCCCAAGGCACTTCCCAAACAGAAAACAAAATGATGTCGAAAATCCTCGCATGTGCCTCGGACTGTTTCTATCTCTAGTCGGCGACCTTCTTCGCACCCACCCCACGCAAGCGCTGAATGCCATCCAAAAGACTCACCCCAACCACCACCCCAGCCGCCGCAGCCGCCACAGCCGCCGCCGCCGCCCCAGCTGCCTTTGCCAGAGCTGGCCCCTTTGGCCTCTCATTGAAAGAAAGGTTTGCAAAACACACAGACTCTCCATGTGATGTGTGCTTGCACCCCTGAAACCATCATGGAGTTTTCTGGAAAATGGGCATGATCATATAATCATAGTATCTTTCGCTGTCACAAAAAAAGACCGGTGCAGGTCCCAACATGCAGCTTACACGTGTCCGACGAGTTTTCCAGCAGCAAGCTAAGCACCTCAAGAATATAATATAACATATTTTTTTGTACCGTACAACATGTAATGCTACATTTTGCAGGTCCTTCACTACATAATTCACTCAAAAGCTGCAACCTTGCATGTTCCTATAGGAATAAATGTATTCATATACATGTTTGGGATGGCAGAAACAAATGTCTTCTTGGGCTTCACGGGGTGCAGTTCTAAATGTAACTTCCAACGAGGGAGGTCTGATGTTACATTTATTGAGCCCCTACCCCCACAAAAAAGGTAATTAGGTACCTGGGGGTGGGGCTGAACAAAACACCTACTCTCCCTGGAACTCCAAAAGCAGTGACGCATTGAGTGAAACGGTCCGCTCTTCGGAGTTGTCGGAGTCGAAACTGGGGCCACTGTCCCATCCACCAGTCCCAGAGAGTTGTTGAGAACCAGGACCTAAGGGTATCGATGGAATTTTAAAGGTTACTGAACCGGGGTGTCTAGTCACCACCCGAGCTCCGGGTCAGCCTTCTGAACCTAGCCCCCCAAACCACCCGGCCCATGGAGGCGACACTCCACCTTCTTCACCACCACCCCGGCCCACTCTCTTCGTCACCAGCATGAGTTCCAGGGTGATCAGTCGAAAAAAGTGGCTGCTGGTCCTAGACCATTCAGGAGAGTGCCGAAACCCCAAGGGGGGTTCTTTGTCAGGTCATGAGAATCATACCTTATAGTTTTGGTTGATCACTTCGTTCCACGAGTTCAGCCAAGTGGCAGAATCACTACCACCGCTGCTGCCCTTGCCACTTTGACCCCAGCTGCCACCGGCGCTGAAGCCCTTGTAGCCTCAGCGTTTCTGCACCGCCGATGTCTGGAAGTGAGTGGAGTAAAAAGGGAAGTGAGTAGAGTAACTGGAAGTGAGTGGAGTAAAATGGACATCCGCATGTCTTCACCACATCCAAATGCCCTCCATCCAACAGGTGTGCGTCTTCGCTGTTGCATTAGACAAGCTGTGCCCACAATGGTCTTTGTGTTCATGTCCATAAATCTTGGAGAGCACGGGGCTTCCTTTAATGCCAACTCTACTGTACTATATAAAAGATTGCCTGCATCAATCAGAATTGGTCTGTCAGTTTGCACTTTGCACAAGCTTCCAGTTGGTGTGGACTGACCTTCAGTAGGACTAGTAGGACTCAGACTGTTGCTACTAAATTATATACTTCTTTCACTTGTGGGCGACTGATAGGTCACATGGTGGCAGTTCTTCTCAATCTTTCCCTGAGAGTCCACTTGATGAAAAAATGGTCGCCTTCCGGGTGACCTTCCAAGAACTGAACTTCACACATCTTCACATGAATCAGGGGGCAGTCTAGGTCGCCTTCATTCGGAACTTTCTCTCAGGTACATCTGGTGTTTTAGGTACATCTGGCATCCTGGATTGGAATTCTGGTGGAATCCTGGAAGGTCCTTCCCACCATCGCACCTGCAGTCCTGCACCCCATCGATCCTCTCGCCGCCGAACAGGCTTCCCTTCCCATCCACAAACCGAAGCAGGCAGACGAACGCTCCACCCCAGTCCCTGGCACGTCCATCCCACCCCAGGTGGGTTGGAAAGTTCTCTGGCCGCAGATCGGTGGTTTCAAGACGAACGCTCCACCAACTCCCAGTAGCTGGGCTTCCATTGCGTCTGCTGGACGCCCTTCATGGGGGCTCCGGTGCCTAGAGCGCGCACGCCCGCGAGAGTTCCAGGCGAGGGGATGGGGAACGCCGGGTGAGGTGAAGAAAGAGGTATTGAGGTACAATGTTTTGGTACTATGCTATCTACATGGTGTTATGTTTGGGGCAGCTCTGCTATGCTGAGTCCTGCATGATATTATCGCTGCGCGCGTACGTGTTTTGTTGATGGTGTTACGAGTACATGCTTGAAACACGAGCCCCCTTTCATCCTTTGGATGGAAAATCGATGTCCACCCCCTTGTGAAACACCACCCCCCAGCGGTCCTCCATTCCCGCCTCGCCGCGGCCGCGCGCCCCACCGAGGCCAACCCGTGTCTCTTGGGGCACAGCCGCAGCGCCGCTGCGTCGGCGCCGCGTCGCCCGGACGGAAGGGTCGCTGTCCCCGAAGGTTTGAGGAGAGAAGGGTCCGCCGTGTCGGCCGTCCGACGGTTGGGAGAGGTTGGAACCCAATGACTTGTGCAGCTGCAGCGGACTCGTGAAAAAGAGCCCTCCGCCCTCCCTCCCCGAAGAAGAAGAAAGGCCGGGCTTTTCAAAAAAAAAGGAAGGGACACGTGAATTCAGCACAGGTTTGGTAGAAAACAAGGCGAGTGTTGGCAGTGTTGGGTTGTCTTTCAGGGCTCTTCCGGTCAACGGCGGGGGGGGCCGAGAGGCCCAATGGGTGATCACCCTGATCCCTAGCGGCATGCCGATCCAGTCACCTGCGCATCTGGGTACGCCCTCATGGACAGACATCAATCGCTGGCCTCCAACCTCATAGCGATGGCCTCCAACCTACTAGCGCCTTTAGGAAATCGCAACGAACATTGAGATCCGAAATGTTGAGCGCAGATCTTGTAGACATGTGGGTAATGAATGACCCTCCGCAGGCGCACGTCATTTTCCTTCCATTGGTGCATGAAGCAAGACTGGTACTGGCTGACGCACAGCCACAAGATACACAGTGAGGCAGGGCGTCTTTTTGGCAGATTGATCCCATGGAGGCTCGATGCCTGAATCCATTTAGCCCTACTCATAGACTATCAGACCATCCCAAATAGTGTTGGAAGTGTGCAGCTCCAGTCAAATGAAGGAGCAAAAAAAGCTTATTGCTAAGCAAGGCAGAAGCAAAATCTAGCTCATTCCACGAGGCCGTTCTACCTGATCAACCTCATGACTTTGCCTCTTCGGTCGCGTTCGTCAGAGTTCGCTAAATCCATCGATCAATCCGCTCGGTCGATCGGCTCGTACCGGTCCCAGGATTTGGGCTCTGGTGGCTCTGGCTTCATGAGAGGAAATGGGCTTGCCGTCCTCCGTCGATGCAAAGGCGTTGGGAGGAAATCAGAATTTCAGAGGAGGAATTGGACGCTTCGAGTAGGAGTATTAGAGTATTTGAGGAAAGCTTTACCTCTTGTCTTCCTTCTGAAGTATTGTAAGCTTTGCCTCTTGTCTTCCTTCTGAAGTAGTGTGGAAAGAATTGTCAAACTTGATCAGGCGCTGCGGACAATGTTCAGATTCTGGTTTGGAGTGCCATGCTTGAAGAAAAGAACCTGGTAAAGGCTGTGACGTCTTCTTCTCACTCACCCTGCCCCCAACATGTAAGTCCGGACTCTCCCCTCTATAAGTGTCCAAAACCGAACTCCGAAGCAAAGCGAGGGGTGCGCGTCGCCGGTCCCACCGGAGGGGCCCCATCTGTCGGCACAACGCTCACCGTGCCGAGTGATTGGGCTCAAAGGGAACTCGTTGGGAGTGGAACCCGGACATGACCTCTGTTTTGATAGGAACTTTGGACCATATTTTGGGTGGTTGGGGGTCCTCAAAGTGAGGTCAGACTCAGGTTCTAGGTCTGTAGAGTGATGAACCAAATCAGCGACCGACTTGGAGGATTCAGTGACCGACCTGGTCAAGCCCCTGACCACAAAGTCTTTCCATGGTGAACCTGGACTGGTCGACCCACTTCGGCCCGAAACGAGCGGACTGGATGTGCGGCTGTTAGTGGGGACCTTCAAGGACTAAAACCTCTTCGGCGCCTAAGGACTTACCCAGAAACCGAAGGAACATCGAACAATCACCGGTTCTTCCCGCCCAAGCCAGGCTGGCGCCGGCTGTGGGGACCTCGTGCTTTCTTCGAGCCTCACGAGCCGATGACCTCCTCGGCTCCCAAACCACTGGCATCCTGAAGATGGGCCGGCCAAACGAAGCGTCCGTTTCGATAACCTTCTAGGTCCTCTTCTGATCCTTCTTCAGAGAGGAAGGTCGGGGAAGGGAAGAATGGGATGGAGATGGGAGGTGATGGGATTGATTTTGAGGAGAAATGAGGGGTACCACCCACGCATGGAATTTTGAAAGTTGCAGGCACGGCGCGTTCTGTGGTTCTTTTTGCGCGTGTACAGCGAAAACCGGCAAGCCGGCATGGGGAGGTAAAAGCGCATATGAGCAATGCTACCAAACACTGCCTGTCTACATCATATCTGAGCCTGTTTTCCCGTGCCATGTTGGTGTCGATGACCAGTTCCCCAGGTTTGGGTGTCTCAAAGAAAGGTGTTCCATTAGCTGGGGTAGATCCTTCTCTAGATTCTCATTAGCCGGAAAAGTGAGGACTAGGAACAAGAAGCTACTAGGTGGAGGCCATCGCAGGCCATCGCCATTAGTAATAAAGCTTTTTGGTATTTCTTTGAAGCTACTAGTAACGAAGGGCATCGCTACTAGGAGCAAGAAGCTACTAGGGGCGCTCCTGGCATTTCTATTTACTAGTGACAGTAAAGATCAATAAATAGAGCTAATTCAATTGATTCATAGGGTCAGCAGCTGGCGGTCGTCACTCCTTATTCAGGACTTTAGCCGGGGCCCAGGAACCACGTCACACGTCGTGAGCCCTGCATGGATTGAAGGTGAATTCCCCATGAAACCTTGAACATAGAGCGCTTCGGCGCTTCGGTCTCAATTTGGACACTCTGCTTGACCTGCTTTTGGTGATTCTTTTCTAACTGCTCAAAGCTCCCTTCCAAAATCGTTGGATCAAAACACTTCAGCACCTTGCTAAAGCTGCCCTGCAGCTTTCGCGTGCCCTTCGCACCCCAACCCTTCGCACGCCAAACCGCGAAGGCCTAACGGCCCCTTGTCCCCGAAAACACACGGATCCCCAAAACGTGCATTCTGCGCATCGCCCACAACTCCGCCAATGCCAAACATGAGCCGCCCCCTTCCCAACGGGGCGGCTCATAACCGATGCTCGTTCCGAGCAAAAATTCCAACGAGTTTGAGAACCACGGGTTCCGAGGCGAAGAAAAACCGAGAACCCGAAAGAAGAAAGAAAGAAACCGAGCGGTTCTTCACCACGATGGGGCTTTCAAGAACCGAATCCCCTGTCCGGTGCGAACCGATGGTTCCACCCCCTCGCGCGCCCCCACGCCGAGCTGTGGGGCCGCTCGGTGCCTCGAAGAGATGAAATTGACAAAGGCTCCCCACCGTCAAGGCCTCGAACGGACCCGCAGGCGATTGGCGCGTGGCGCTTGGCTTGGCGCGGAAGGTGCGCGAGATGGAAGGCGCGCGATGGGGGAAGGCGAGGCGAGGAATTTCCGGTAGCAGATCTCGGCCATCACTGCGAACTCTTTTAAAAAAGAGAAAACGTATCTGAAGATTCTGAAGGTGTTGGGGGGACTCAAGATGATTGACCTAGATCCATGAGACTTGGATGTCACAGAAACAGGTCAAAAACCTGTCGCTTTTGACCTTCCATCAGCCTCTTTCAACTTCAAGACTGCAGGACTAAAACCTTCTACAATACTCAAACTATCTTTTCTGGCCAAAGTTGCGAGCTTCATTGCACAAACTATCATAAACTCATGGTTTGCTAGGTGAGCCGTTCCACAACTTCAAGCACTCCACTACTTCAGCACCAGCTTTTTCGTCTTAAGACAGCAAGCACATCAACTCACATGTGGCTCATCTGGTGTGCAAACCAATTATTGCAATGCATCTTCTGCAAGCTGAAGCTTGCACGAGGTGGGCTGAACAAAGAACTCAGCTTGCACTGATAATGCATCATTAATAACGTTCAAAAACAGCGTAGCACGGGCAAACGGGTCGAACATCATACGGTTGAGGCATGCCAAGTGCTTTCTCCAAATCAATACGTAGATCATACTGAAAGTGCCCCGGAGTGGCAAGAATCACGTGGAAGCTCGCATAGATGCTTATCCTCATCCAAAGTGCCCCATACATGCTGAACCTTGGCACGCGACCACTGGGCTGTTCCAAAGATCTCGGTGACTGCAACATTCCGGCTATGATCTGAGGAGTTGAATTCAATGGCTATAAGCACGCAGTTCTCCTCTGTATATCCCACTTCATTGTTCAACCGCTCAAGCGAAAGGCGCCAATTCGTATGGACTTCTTTGTACTGCAAAGGAACCCCAGAATAGAAGCATCTACCTTGCTGGCGTGCCAACAAGCACAACAGGTTTGACAAACTTATGCTGCATTCTTGCCCTCGCAACTTGGAACGACTCTGCGCTCCAAACAGAATTGCTTTCAGGTGGCCGCGCAAGGTTGAGCGATAAGCACGACCCACCACTTTGTCACACTGTTTGCAGGATGATCTATGTCCACTCAATTTCGAAGCATCCCTATAGAAATCAGCATGTGGTTTCTGCTCCAAGCATTTGGTGCAATGTGCAAAGCCTGGCTCTGGACTTGGCTCTGACTGCATTGACATTTTTGGTGCATTGCCTCTTGACCTAGGCATCCTTGGAGGTGGGAGCAGCGCTCCTTCGATATCTTTGTGAAGCGACGCCAAATCCAAATTGGTCTGGCGCAAAGCATGAACTTGCTGAACCTTTTCTGCTGACCATTGTGCAGTTCCTTTGACTGCGTCTGCATCAACGCCTGGGTGGCGACTATAATCCGAGCTGTTGAATTCAGCAGCAATCAGCACGCAGTTTGCGCGGGTGTATCCTATGCTGTTGTCAACCCGCTCAAGAGAGACTCGCCAATGACTGTTTGGAAGTACCAACTCCATTGGCACCCCTGAGTAAGCACATCGTGCCTCTTGATATGTCAACATATCACAAACATGTTCACACGTCAAGGAAAACTCCTGTCCACGTGCATTGGCCTTGCTTTTGGCATTGGCCAGCATGTGAGAGATGCATCCGCGCAAAGTCCGAAAATATTTCAAGCCTTGCTCTTTTCTGCAGTCTATGCATCTGCTATTTGGCTTCTGCCTGGCTGTCGCAAAGTAGAAGCTCTCAGCTGGTAGCCACTTGTGGCAAGAAAGGCACTCCCACTCCCCTGCATGGTTGGCCAACCTGCTCTCTCGCCTTGGCGGATGGCTTGTGTCACGAGAAGGAGACAACCTCCCAACAGCAATCATCTCCTTCAATTGGTTAGTGCTGAGTGGTTTGGGTGCGCATTGCTCAAGTTTGGCTGAGGCAAGTTCTGTGGTCTTCCAGCAGTCACCAACCAACGAGCGTGACTGAACGAGGCTTGATGTCGTGAATGTGTACTGTAACGTTCTTCCTCCAGCAATCACGCAACAACGCCCCACAAAGGCCGCGCCATGTATCCTCATCATGGGCATCTTCAGCAAAGCACGCAGGTGACACTTGTGAAAAATAGATCTGCAAGCAACTCTGTGTAACCATATGCCTCCTACCCCAATTCCCCAAAACCCCTTGATCGTCACCCCTTGACCGTCAGCCTAGCTATTCGTGAAAAAAAGAAGACCTAGCCCTTCGTTGCCGCCAGCAGGCCTCGAGGCCGCCCTGGAGGTCATTCATGCTGACCTCAAGCAGCGCTCGGAGAGAAGGGTGGAGACAGAAGGCTTCTCCCCGTCTTTGTTTTCACCAAATGCTTTACATGTTCAAACAAAAATGTGTGTTTTCTATTTTTGTTCGAACGTACAAGAGTTATCATAGTGTCATTGGTCAAGAAGGTCAAATGATGTCATGATGGCGTAGGAACTGGATCCCGGATTATCATTGCCTCCGTCCTCTTTCAGATGAAAAAACTACCCAGGGCGCCCCCAACAGCTGCTGCTGCGTCTACCGTACGCTTGACGAAGAAGCGGAGACGCGCACAGCGCAGGGGTTGTGCTTTCTGACACCAGCGCTGGACTCGAAGGTCAAGGAGGTGTCGAAAGGGAAAAGAAAGATCAGAAAAGGGGGCCGGGGAGGTTCGGGAAGTACAGTACTTGGAGATGACTGGTGCGAGACTCATCTTGATGTGGGCGATGTGGGTTCACTCTGACGACCACAGAGGTCCATCCCAAGTTGGCAAACAGAAGTACGAACAATCTCTGCTGCGAGCCGTGTCACCGCTTCAAAACAGATCTTCAAAGTGGAGCGTCCACCCGATCGACACGCCCAAGGAATCGCACACCGTGGAAGAAAGGGCGATTCGTCAAAGCAGTCGTCTGCTACAGCTGGAGCTGCATGCCAAAACCGCACCAGGTTCTACCAGAAAATCGACAGCTTCACCTCCTCTGCCAGCTCCAAGTGTCCTGGGACCCTTAAAAAGAGGTCCGCAATCTCATGAGGACCTTCCTTGGGGCGGTGCGCATCCAAATATGATCGGTTTGACCCGCCCGAAAACGAGCGCTCAGGCGTTCATCCCCCGAAAGGGGAGAGGCTGTGGCTGTGGTGTCATGGCACCAGGGGACCCGGCTCTGGTCAGTTTCGGGCTCCAGGCCAGCTGACTCACAGTTCTCTCTCCGAACCCCAAGTGTTGTCAAGAAGATCTCAGCCTTTGGACCATGTCGAAATGGCCATCTTTTGAAAGCTATCTTTCATAGCCACGTACCTCAGAAAACCAAAAAACAAACACATTCCAAATGACACCCAACAGCATAAACCGTGATGGTGATTTTGACGCCTGACCCCATCGAAACGTCTTTGCGCTTTATGAGCTGATCTGCTACCAGATTCAGCACACCGTCGACCAAATCAACTGACCTCGTCCGCCGAATGTGCTGGCCCAAGAGACGTAAATGTGGCCCTGGCATTGGAGCATGTGGCGAAGGGCTTTGGGTGTCCAAAAAAGAATTCCTGCAGGTCAAAGACCTCATTTCACTGGTGTTGGGCATACACTACTCAATGAGGTGTAAAGGACCAGGTTGTACTCAGTCGGACTAACCTGTAGAAGATGGATAACGATACAACAACTTCTTCATTGGATGTATATCGCTACCTCACTTACCCGCCAACTTGGTTGCTCCCTATTCTATAGACTATAGATATAACTACAGTATCAGTATATACATATACAATTTAACCAAGCCCAAACTGATCACTTGCGGTGAGTGTCCTTTGCTTGCCTTTCCATGAAGAAAATACAAAGGCGCCCAAGAACCATTCACGCAGGGTGCAAGAAAGTCGTCTGCCCAGGGCTTGGTGCAAGGTCTCTTGTGCTTTGCACCTTTCCCTACGTTCGTCCAGTCTGACCCAGTAAAGCCTGGTCTTTTACCTCCTTAAGTATTGGTTTTGTATGGCCATCCCCAGTAAAATGAGGTCTTTGACTGTCTTTGACTTGTAGGCTTTTGGAACATACTTGCCTTGATCAGCGTCTGCTCACTTCGGAACCAACGTCCACCCCCCTGTTCTGAAGGATCCCCGCACCACTTCGGACCCCACCGGTGGGTGTTCGAAGGATCGCCTTATGCCGGTCCGCCATGTGGTGTTCGATCGGAACGGTGGGCTTGATCCAGCCATACTTGCCTGACCAGCGAGGCGGACGAAGGCGAGAGCGACGAGACCAAAGGAGAAGTCCATTCGGACGACAAACGTCGCCTGAAAATACCTGGAACATAAAAGGGTCACCGAACGGTCTACCTGTTCTTGATTTAGTGCGCAAACCGCCACTCCCAACAAAAAGGCGACCGGCAGATCCACATACGTCCTGGGTATGTTGTTACTAGATGCTTCGACGAGGTCTGGGTCCCGAACGCGGCGACAGGAGGAGCGATGCCTCTGGTTTCGGAGCCGTGTTCCAACTACGGGGGTGGGTGCTAACTCTACCTTCACAGGTGGTGCTTGGAGGCCTGGCCCTCGGGTCTCTTCCGTCCATGTGCACCGACGCGGCGCGGAAAGAGGCGCCAGGCTGGGCCTTTCCATTCCAGCACCTCTCCTGGGCGTCGAAAGCGAGTCACACAGGGCACGTCCGCCGGGGCGACCGATGCGCAAGGGCAAGGCGCACCGGTTTCTGTGAATTAAAAGAAGTTGAACTAAACCCTACAGGTCAAGGATGGTCAAGGACCTCATTGGACGGTGTTTCTGTTTCAATGTTACAAAAGGCCATTTTAAGGAAGGCGACCGTCTTGCCATGCCAAAGGGCCTCCAAAAAGAGAAGACTCGGCCTGGAAAAATCATCCTGTTGCCTGAAGCAATAAGTGTTGAGGTGGATACGTTCTCGGAAGCAAGAACATGTCTGGGTGTCCGATGGAGATACCAAGTACAAGTAGTGTAGGGTAGTTCGGCCAGGATACCGCTCGGATGGTCCTGGTACCCTCATTGGATGTCTTGTTCTTTTCGGAATGTTTGATTGCTTTTCAGAACTGATGGTGCAGGAAGTGAGGGACTCCGGATTTTTCGGCGGCAGGAATGGGTGGTGGACCCCCCGAAGTCCGAGTTTTCGACGGGTGCACCCATCTTGGAATATGACTCGTGGGTGTCCGTGATGTTTCAAAAGCGAAACAGAATGGACCAGGAGCATCCAATGGTTGTCCAATGGAGAGCCCTTAGGGCTCTCCATTGGACCCATTGGATGCTCCTGGGAGGCATTTGTTCCACTTCCAAATGATGTGTTGGTGAGACCGGGCGGCTCTGTCGATCCGTGTAGACCGAGTCTTGCACCGCCATGAAAGGCGCGAAACGCTGCAGAAGCACAGGTCGAAACACATGCCCTACAGCAAAACTGGGCCGGAGGGTGAGTTTGTGGATGCAGATGTCTAACTGTACCTTCCTTGTCTCAAAGCCATTTTTTCCGAACTGGGCCAGCCACGAACTTCCCACACACAAAAACCAGCCACTCCCACCTGAAAGGACCTTAAAAAGCACCTGAGAAGGCACCATTCCAACCCCATCCCCCTGCTTGACCATGGAAAATGAGAAAAGAGACTTTGGCCATCCCCACTCCGCCCTCTGCCTCCCCTCGTCTCCCTTCACGCCCCGAGCGTCCGGTCACCGGCTCGGTGGAGATCCGCGCGCGCGCCAGGTTGGGCCCTGAAGGCCAGCGCTGCTGGAACTTGCCCTTGCCCTGGCCGTCCGTCGGCGTCCGGGGGTCGCGCGGCAACGGAATCCACGCGGTGACCTTTGGTTGGTCGTTCCGGGTGGTTGCGGGTGGTTTGGGGTAGTTTGGGGTGGCACACGAAAGAAAACGAAACAAGGCAGTGAGAGCAAAGAGAATCTTTCTGAAGAATGCAGGAAGCGCCTTCCTTGAAATGCCAGGGCTGGAATTCAAAAAGAAATACAAACCATTGACATACGGAAGGCCACAGGACGTTTTGATCTTCTCACACCCAATGGAGTCAAGCATCTTCCAATCTTTCCGAAAACAATTCGTGCGGCCGAACTCCGAGGTCTTTGTTCCGAGTGCTGCCGGTCTGCGGTACGCGCCAGCGCGGGACTCGGGACTCCTCGGTACTCGCGTGCTGGGCGGCGGACGCCGGCGCGGCGTACGCTGGGGCGGGGACGGTGCGCCTTACCCTTCCAATAGCCACCAAAGTTGCTGCCCATCATCATCCCACCTTTCAGGCCACCTGAGGGGCCGAAGGAGTCTGAGCGGAGTCGGAGTCGAAGAGCGTGGCAAAAGAAGGAGCGAGATGGTGGAATGGATGGATGTTGGCACCCCCAAGAAACGGGCATATACTGTATATGGTCTTGGGGGCGAGCCCAGGAAGGAGTTCGGATGAGTTAAAGGGCAGAAGATGGATCTTACACAGTGGGTTTAGAGTATGGCACAATCCCCAAGTTTGTTGGGTTAATAGAACCCCCATCTGAAAGACGTCTTGGGGGTTGTGCCATCATTGATCTATCCAAATCTATCCAAATTGTCGGAAAGGCTTCATCCTGAGGCATACGCAGCTGTGCTTGGGAGGAAGAGAAGATATCCCAGGTTGCTCATCTCTCAAAGTTTGTACAGCCCAGCCCAGAATTTCGCCCCCCCCCCAGGCGTTTCGGAAGCGTTTGAATCTCTTCAGCAGTTTAGGAGGTGGAAGTCCTGCTTTCCCGCCTAATCATTCCAAAAATCAGGATGTCAACACAAATCCCAGCTCGATAAAGGGATTCAAAGGTCATGGCTCGCTCCAAGGTCACTCCCATACCGGCGCGACAGCCCGCCTTTGCAGCCGCCCCAGCCTTTGCCTTAAAGAAACGAGACCATGAAAATCCCTGAAACCCGCTTTCGAACCAACAAAGACATGTTTTTTCCATGGAACCGGCTTTCGCCCCCCCCAATCGCATTCACCCACACCACTCGCGCGAGTGATCGAGCCCAACCCGTTGGGAGGGACGGAGAGAGGTGTATTTCACGGAACATCCTAGGTGATCCAAAATGGTGAGACTTGGGTCAAACGCAATAGTTAGACCAAACGAGTTCGTGTGTTTCTGAACGATTAATCAAATTAGACCTGACAAAATGCTTCTGAGAGTACCTACACGATACGGAAAGCTTCAATCACGTAGGCCTCAATGAGGCTTCCGAGATCTTGATCTCTAGAAGTCAGGATGGGCCGGGGGGGCACCACATCTGCTGCAAGACCCCTCAACCGAAAGGGACTGCTCCCTGGCCAGCGGTGTCCCACCTAAAATGTGCACCAATGGGCACTGTGGAAAGTCTTTCAGAGGGGATTCTGCAAGTTCTTGGCCTGCTGAGGAATTGAGGCTTTTCCACATCTTTGGTAGGGAAGCCAATCCTAAATCCTAAAACAAGTATCTGCAGAGACCATCCCAGCACATACCAAGTAAAGTCGGTATGAATATGGTAAGTGGTGCAGCATTCTATGCATCTGGAGCAGTAGCTAAAAGGGCTACGTCAAGCCTTCCATATACCTCCTTCTTCACAAGCACGGATATATCTCTTCATCTACGGATTGGGGAAAAAAAACTAGGGTTCTTCAGATTGACCAAAGCTTTGGTTCCAATCTTGTTTGCTTCAGCTTCGTCCAACCAGGCGTTTGATGCGAGGCGTCGATTGCAGAACAGCACTGGGGATCCTCCTTGAAGGATGGTGACCCTCAATCTGACCGATGGTGAAGCAGGGAAGCATGGTGCCGTTGACCACTGAAATGTCAAAGAGATGTCCACCTCAAAAATGTCCACCAAGTCGAAAGGCCTAAATGAATTGACTCATGACCATGGGCTCAAGTCAAGTCTGCTCATGTCTTTACTCCAGCACAGCCAGATTGTCATCGAAGCGGCCCCAGCCCTTGCCCCAGCTGTTGCCCTTATAACCTTGGCACCGCAACAGGAGGCTGGGCCACTGGGAAGGTCTCCCAAAAGGGGACATCGACCATAGACAAGCAGTGATGGTTTAATGCACGCGACCTCTCGTTGGCTCAAACCTGTGGACCTTCCATCAGAAAACACCGATTGGATAGGAGGAACCCAGTTCCATTGGACACAGGAATTGGTTGAAACGGAGACCACTCGAGTGGTCGCACAGTCGTTCCGTCGGGACGGTCGTCAGCGTGCACTTGGGGTGTCGGACGATGCCCAGAGGCTCCCGGTTTTGTGATACATCTCTTTGAGAGAAGAACGAACGAAAACCACCCAAACTCCTCAAGTTGCTGGTTTGCTGCTTTCACGTCCTTCTTAGAGTTTGCGCTCTGAATCGCAACTCATAAGCTCTATGTCAGTGACACACAGTTGGCACGGGTCGATGTAAGTTCCAAACTCTCTAAAGCCAGGCAGGGAGGTATGTAATTAAGTGGTCACTGATAAATCAGCTTCATCACTTCTTGTCATTTCTCCATGCGCACCCGTCAGTGATGGGAATCACACACACCAGTCGTTCAAAACGACTCGAACTGCGCGCCCTTCCCATCGGCCGTGTCCGAGAATGGTTCTGAAGTGTGAACTTAAACCGGGAGAGGCCTTGCTCAAATGGGAGTTAATCTAATCGTACTGTTCAGGCTTTGCAGTGATCGTTTGTGCTTTGCACCATTGTTTGCATGCCACACTTGCATCTTAGCCCAATGGGATAAGGGGGGTCTTTGGGAGGTCTCGCTCTTCCGATACAGACCCATGTGAACTCTCTCTCCAAGTCACTCGGCTTCCACTGCGTCTGCTGCACCCCAGGCCCACTGCCACTCTCGCCCTGCGCCTCGCCACCCTGTGCTTCGCCGCCTTCAGACATGGCCTGTGCCGGACCGAGGATTGGCAGTTGAAACCTCGCGACTCCAAAAGCCCGCAGTTTTGACAGCAGGGAAAGCTGAGAAAACATACGTCCTTTGTGAAGGATCGGTTTTCCTGGATCCATATTCCATTGGCGTACCTGAGTCAGAATGCAGCTACAAATCCATATGAGACGTGGCGACCTCAGGTTCTACAACCTTTGTCTTTTTCCCGTCGAAACAAGCATAACGACACGGCAGCCCATGTCGTCCGCCGAGCTGCGTGCCTGGACAGGGCGCAAAAGCGCGCCGGGCGCGCACGAGTTCGTGCCGCTTGATGTGTTTGAGCCAAACATTGATCGAGATGGGCCCATCGGTGGAGGTGGTGAGACTGGTGAGATCCATTGGTTGGAGGGTTGGGAAAGGTGACAGATGTTCAGACTTCAGATGTGCAACCCAATCAGTGGCATCGTTACCCTTCAAAACTGAAGCCTGAGAAAAGGACGGAACTGACCGTTCGTAGATAAGCTGCTCTGGAACCATTTTTGCAACCCGTGGTTTGCAGGGGAAAACCTTTTCAAAGCCCAGTTTTTGAGCTACTGTTGCAGGAACAATAAGTTGCATCCGAGAGTCAGTCAAGCACACATTCAAAAAGCATTGGGGAAAACCGGTGGCAACTCTAAAATGATGCCAGCATGGACCCTAAGCGGTTGAAAAACCTTCTTTCTTGGGGTCAACTCCTTGCATTCCAATCTTGGTGGTCACTTCTGTATTGGGAATGGCATGTGCACAAAACATGTGGGACTCTCTTTTGGTTTTTGGTGCGCGGGGTCACATCTGCAAACACCAGGGGGGATATTTATATATATATATATATACAAGTCATGAGAGAATCGGAGGATAGGACAGCAGGAGGAGAAGAGGAGGCGAGCTAGGACACCAGGAGGACAAGGAGGACCACTGGAGACAAGAATAGGACAAGAAGAGGACAATAGGACAAGCGCGGCCAAAGACTGGCCAGCCTTTTTCTAGAGATTTTGCCTGCATAGACCCCAAACAGTTTCCGCATGGTTTTGCGTCAATTCCTTGAATTCCAATGTTGGCGGTAACGCTTGCATTGGGAATGGCATGTAAACGTTAGAAAACAATTGTTCCTGATTCCCGAGGTCACATGTGTAAACACGACCGGATACAATATGAAACGCTGCATCATTGTTGCATTCATAGCCACACGAACACGTACCTGGACAAGGCGGTGGATTCAGGGAAAGCACGTGGCCAAGCAGGGGATCCGGCCGGGACAAGGCAGTGATAAAAGGGCCGACAACACGGCACGGTGCGGCCAAGCAGGACACACAAACGTGGACAAGCATGGACAAGGTCCAGGCAAGGCCTGGACAAGGCCCGGAAAAATTGGACGAGGCCACGAAGGTGTTTGGGGAACAAAGGAAGAATGGGAGGACACAGCGCGGCTGGAGAGCAGCGGACAAAACAAGGAGGACACAGGATTCGCGCGTGCCAGACGAGAAGTGGAGGACATGTGGAGGACAAAAAGAGGAGCAGAAGAGGACAAAAGGAGGAAAACACAAAGGGCAAAAAAAGGACAACAGGATGACAAGGTCTGGAGCCCGGCTGGAAGCACCGCCAAGCTGCACAGTATAAGAAGGGCAAGAAGGGGACAAGGTCTGCAGACCAACGCTTTGTTCGACGACGCTGCGCGATTTGTTCGACGCTTCCGATGCTTTCGGACCTTTCACAGGTCTCCGTCCCACCGCAGCTGCGCGATTTGTTCGACGCTTCCGATGCTTTCGGACCTTTCACAGGTCTCCGTCCCACCGCAACACCGCACCGCGACAGCACAGAACGCACCGGGCATTTGACGCTCAGATCTTCACCTGGAGACATTCGCCATGTTCGGACGCGACGTGACGCCGGGTTCGGACTCCGGGTTCGGACGGTGTGGGTTCAGGCATACGTACGGGGCAGGAGGCGTGCTGTGAGTTCGAAACAAGTAATACCATAAGCACGTACCATTCTGATCCATTCTAGCCGGTTGGGAGGTTCAGCGTATGTTCCATGCTGACCCTGGAAATTGTGTGTGTGTGTCGCACTCCGTATCCCGGAGTTTTATATTCAATTATAAATCTAAACACTCTCTGCAGAAGACCAGGCAGGATACATCGTCGCCTGGTCAGCGAAGCTGACGATGTATCCGAGGATATGGAAATGGGACGACATTTCCACATACCTCCCCTTCTAATCAGGGAAACAGAAGGAAATTGTACTCGACACACTTGTGCGTCGGTGCCTTTCCTTCTGTTGTCCCTTCTCTGGTCTACTCTACCCGGGCGGTTTCGCTCCCTAACTATTGCGCGTAATTAAAGACCACTAAGTTTTCAGTACAGGGCTAATGCAAAGCAATGTTTAACAGTTCAATCGCGCTGACCACCTCGCCTTGCTGTTCCCTCATTCATTTCCTTGTGGATTGTGATATCGAAAGAACCTTTATCTAAGTGTGTCTCGCTACGCTTTCCCACTCGGGTGTGTAGTGTGATCCCCGTCACAGGGGCGCTGAAACCACCGTGAATCACAAATCGAATTGGCCTTTCTGCACTCGCGGATTATGGTGTTGAATTCCTTTTGTCTCACCCATGAATCGACCGACCTCAAAGCTGCCGAGCTACGGTTTCCACGCCGCCGGGCATACGGAGAATAAACCCCCACCCCCTTCCCTCCCCCCTCTTTCTTTCTTGCGGCTTCTTCACTTGTTAGGTGTTTCTTCAGGCTTGTTAGGTTGTTCTTGAGGCTCGTTTCCCTGCCCCTCGGTCTCGCACTTTTTTGTTCCACTTATCTTTCTCTCTTGCCCTTTTCGCTTTGCTCTTTCTGTCTTTCTTTCCTTTCTAAGGCTTGTTAGGTGGCTATTCAGGTTTTGACTCCGTAGTTTGCCACTGGCAGCCATGCACGACACTACCCCTATTTTTCTCTCTTGCCCTCTTGGCTTGCTCTTTCTGTCTTTCTTTCTCTTTTTCTAAGGCTTGTTAGGTGGCTATTCAGGCTTTGCGCCGTGCGGCAGACATGCACGCCTCTACACCTATCTTTCTCTCTTGCCCTCTTTCGTTTGCTATTTTTCTTTTCCTGTTCTTTCTTTCTAGGGCTTGCTAGGTGACTACTTTGGAGCGCTCGCCGCACTGCGGCACCTTGTGTGTGTCGCACTCCGTATCCCGGAGTTTAATTCTATAAATTAACCACTCTCTGCAGGGGACCAGGCAAGATACATCGTCGCCTGGTCAGCGAAGCTGACGATGTATCCGAGGATATGGAAATGGGACGACATTTCCACATACCTCCCCTTCTAATCAGGGAAACAGAAGGAAATTGTACTCGACACACTTGTGCGTCGGTGCCTTTCCTTCTGTTGTCCCTTCTCTGGTCTACTCTACCCGGGCGGTTTCGCTCCCTAACTATTGCACGTAATTAAAGACCGCTAAGTATTCAGTACAGGGCTAATGCAAAACAATGTTTAACAGTTCAATCGCGCTGACCACCTCGCCTTGCTGTTCCCTCATTCATTTCCGTGTGGATTGCGATATCGAATGAACCTGTGACTAAGTGTGTGTGTGTGTGTCAAACCCTGTTTCCAAGGGTCTAATTTAAAGCAGGGGGACAGAGCTCCCTGATGCTACTCTGTCCAACGAAGCTAGGCATCAGAGAGGGAAGCAT
>CAXAMN010017779.1:723582-775951 GCA_963970005.1 Durusdinium trenchii
GTGTGCGTGTCGGTGTTCACGCAGCCCGACCTCCGGACGCTCGTACCGTACGTACCGGCCAGACTTTGCTCAAGTGATTCTACGTAAGGCTGAACGGTGGGGAAAAAGCTCCTCGTCTCAGAAACCTCCCAATTTCACTCTCCCAAGTGTCCAAACACGCCAAGATTCCCATCCTCAGGTGGCTTCCCAAAAAACAGATCCATCAAGGAAGCGAAAAACCAAGTGCCCGGGCGCCCCCGTACCATCGCTTCTCGCTCTCGATGGCCTAGACCGACAGACACGACTCTCGTGGGGGAGGTGAAGGTTGGGATTGAATCATGAGGGTCAATAAACACCATAATGTAGACTCTTGATTCATAAACCCCCACTTAAACCCCCCATATGTGTTATATTATATAATCAAGAGTCTACATTACGTAGGAAGGAATCTTCTCAACCTGGCATCAAGATCGGGCTGCCACAACTAGCCTCTGGCACCCAACGACTGTCCTTCCAACCGACGGTAGACGTCTTGGAGTCGATGGTCCAGCACGGCGAGTCCGAGTCACCTTTTTGCTGCACAACCTGAGAATGTGTTTGATCTTTCTCAGGTGGTTTCCTAAAAAACTGGGGAGAAACCAAACGCTGAAGAGCCATGTGTTTTGGGGGGAAGGAGTACAAAGGTGGAGTTACGAAGTGTTGTAAACTGATGAGAAAGTGCATGATCGAATGATCGAAGCTGGGGCTGGCGTAATCTTGCTGGTTAGCAGTTTGGACTCCAGAATGCCAAACGCTGGTTGATGGTATTGGTCACCTGGAAAAAGTGTCCCGCAACACAGCAAAAGATCGCAAGGGTGGCTTCTAGCCATAGGCCCAAGCTCAAGAAATTGGTACTGCTACTTTGAACCAAAAAGTAAGGGCACCGAGGTTCTTGCAGACCCCCCAATTCACCTGCCCATGACGTCCGGCATTCTTCGGTCCGAGCCGGTGCAAGTTTTCAGCGCCTGACTCTCCTCCCTTCGTCCCAGCCAGCAGCCTTCCGTGCGGCCATGGGTCCGGAAAACCCGAGTGTTTTCCTCTGAAAATGAACAGAACCAGGTGGTCAGCCCAGGAGGGTGGTGGTGGTGGTGGTGGTGGTGGTGGTGGTGGTGGTGGTGGTTTTTTGACTGCTGAGGCCGTCAACGGAGGGTCAGCCAGTCCTCCAGGTGCCATGACCCGCCCATCTGAGTCCGGAGTCCATCTGTTGAAAACCAGACCCACCGGTGAACCTACCGCCTGTCGGTCGTTCACTAGAAGGACCAGACGTTACCAGGTTGAATGACCTGTCTCCACCCGTTTGCGGATCTAGACCCAAGATTCGAGACACCACAGTTCCGGTGTCCCAAACCGAAATCATCACCACGACCGGTGAAAAGAAGGAAACTCATCCGAGAAACTCAAGAAAAATGGAGGAAAAAGACACCTCCCCCAGTGGCAGAACAGGAACAACTGGGAACCACCCAACAGGACACTGATTGGGCCGGGTCCAAAAAACCTCTAAAGAAGGAGATGCATCGCCGCTGATTCTCAGCATCGCATTCTGCGTGGTCCATGGCGCTGCCGCACACCACGAACGCCGAACAAGGAGCCTTCCTCCTCATGGAATTGGAAGAGGGAACAAGCGTCACCTTCATGCGAGGCACAATCTCGAGTCAGTTGATGGAAAGGTTGCACCACTGAGAAAACTCTCGGAGGCAAGAAGCTGCAGGTTTCTCAGGCTTCTCAAAGTTGGGCCTCCGAAAAAACACTCCAAAAGGAGATGTATTTGAAGATCCTCGCCAAACCTCCCATTTGGTCAAAGCAGCTTCCTGGAGTCTTTCGTCTATAATTAGTCTGGGGTAGACTCGGTCCATCAATCACAGAGGGCCGTCGGAGTCCGCATCCAAAACAAATCCCCTCGCCAAAATCCACACACCAGGAGTCGCAAAGGGGTGGTGTTTAGTCCCATCAAGTGAGTGGAGTAGCTGGGCACCCCAACCTGGTATGCGGTTCCTTTCAGTTGTCAATCGTCCCAAGAGACCAAGGGTCGAGATGAGTCGGGCGGCTGATGTGTTACAATCCGAAGCCAGTTTGATTGTTCGCTGTGCCTTTCAGTTGGGTACACAGATCCAATTCTATCCATCACAGTTGGTGATCATGCACCTTGGTCCAAAGCATGTGATGCACACGTAAACCACATAGTGAATAAAGTAAAACCATCCTATGGTGGCCAGGGACCAGACGTTGGACTAGGTCTCTCCTCCGCCTGAAGGGCTTCTCTTGAGCATAGACCCACATCGAACCGGGAACTGTACCCTTGTAAGACGTTGCCACGAATACCAGACCATTGTTTTTTAAAGGTATACTCTTCCGGTTGATACAGACACACAAACACTGTAGGCACCTGTAGACTGTGGTTATCTTCATGTCCTGTCACTCCTGCCACACTGCAAAGACAAAAACCGGAAAACGAACGAAGCTTCCCAGCAACCGCAGTATGCGCCCACGCGTTGCATCACAAGAAGCTCAATGCTCGCGCCAGGCGCCGACTCCGAAAACTCGATCATATAAGACGTGAACCCTATGTTGAAAACGCTCCAAAACGATCCAAAAAGAGGTTCCACTAAAGGAGACCGTCTTGAACCTCCAAAACGTTCAATATGATTGACGGACATGAATCGACTACCAGGTGACTACCTGGATCTATTGCTCATAGATCTTCCTGACCTTCCTGGCGGCCAAAAATGACCGGCATCCCCCCGTCCCTTCACCAAGCACCGACCCTGGGCCCGGCACCCGAGCGGCAACACGCCTCGGCCTGGGTCGATGACTCGGATGCGCGTCTGGGTGGTCTGAAGGACCATGCTCAGGTGGATTTGAAGGACCATGACACTCCCTCCATCATATTCCTTTCGTGGTGCGTAGGTGGTGAACGTCGTCCAGCTGCCATGAGCTATCGACACGATGTGTTCTTAAAGATGTTCACCCCAGCTGTCGCGAGTGTTCGACAGAGCTGTCGGTGTCGGCGAGAAGCACGGCGTCAGCGACGGGAGGTCTCACCGCCTTGGACTCTTGAAGAAAGTTCAGGCAGAGGTCACAAAGGGATGGTTTGGCCCATCAACCAAGGGCCCCACAAACCATCAAAAACCTGGTTTTCCCTAGCAAAAAAACTGGTTTAGGTACGTGAAAACCTCTATTTTTGCATGGTTTCGAGGGCCCCTGGAAGTGAGTGGAGGATCATGGGCACCCCGACGACCTCCATACATCGCACACCCGACTACGTGACTGCTGGAGGGAGCTGAAACATCTCGAACTCACGAGTCCGATAACCAAACTCCTTCGGGACCGAAGAACGCGGTGGTTGTAACAGGAACACCCCGCAGCGGGGCACCCCAACGCAGTCCTCTGGCGTTCGAGCGACCGGCCAAAAGCCTTGGAGGACGTGAACCGCGACGAAAGAAACAGTTGGTGTTCTTTTTGGGGGGGGTGGAAAGGGGATGGTTTTGGGTTGGGGAAACCAATTCTTGGGATCATATTGGGATGTGTTTTGATGGACAAAAACGAGGTCTTTCAGTTTGTTCTGAAGAACCTGAAGAACCCCTCCGGAGTCTCAGTAGACCTTTCACCAGGTGTTTCGTGCTTGGCGGTGTCACCGGACCCACGAAGAGGACGGGGGACGCTTCTGGGTGTCAAACCCCCCCAGAGGACGACGTTTCGGGAACGGAAGTGGACCGCCGGGAGGATCGCTGTGACCGCGAACCGAGCGATCTGTTTTAGCACTTGGCATGGGAAGCTCCCTCTTTTGACACACCCTGCATGAGTAAAGAGTGTTCCAAGTCCAAATGCGCCGATATGCGCCGATAGGGAGGCAAACTGCAGAGGTACCTGCGATCTCATCATTGGACCAGGCAGCCTCATCTCACTCCGCAAAGAACCGCAAAAGACATCCCTGCAGGTCCAAAGACCCAGTAAAGACCCAACGTAGGAAGCTGGTCCCTAAAAGCCTCATTGATTTAGTGCTTTGGTGTGACCAACGTAAAATGAGGTCAGTAATACACCGGGAGTAGGCCATGAATGTTTCTCCAAATGGATTTGCCTCTGTCCCTTTGAAACGACATGGTTTCAGGGGAGTCCTTCCAGATCTTTTTGAGCTATAGGCGTGGCATGCCAAGATCAGGGAAGCCTCTATAATATATAGACCCCCAAATAGATAGAAAAGTAAAAGCCCTTTCAAGATGGATTGGAAATCGTTTCTATCTATTTGGGGACCACTAGACATAAATTCATCAATAACTTCTCCGAACTTCCTAGAAGTACTGAAGCTCCCATTCGACCTCCCCTCTTCCACCGCCACCACCGCACCAGTCCCTCTCTTTCTGCGAGTCGGCCCGCGAAGCTCTCCGAACGCCGGCCCCGCCGCGGCTCAAAAGGTGGCCGCGCCCGGACGCTGCCGCGCGTTCAACGCTGCCGTGGCCGAAACACGACACGCCCCGTTCGGTGTACCGAACGTCGAGTTCCGAAAGCGTGTGATGGCGTGTTTCGTGCAGCGACTTCGGTGGGTATTGGAGGGATGGTGAAAGTTGGACTGGTTCCCTCGAATTACCCCTCACTTGATCTCACTTGTGCCACTTGCCCGTGACATGACATTCGAACCATCCCTCGTGGTAAGACGGACCTACATAACACGTCCTCGGAGTTGCTGGTGCGTTCCTTTCTCATCGACCAACTGGTCGTCGATGCTCCGTGACGAACGGAGTTGATCTCTTCTGACCCTGTCTTCATCTATTTTTCAAGTCCGTTCGACCATTTTTAAATGGTTGATCTGGTTTTTTGTAGTGTATAGTCCTTAGTAAAACACAAAACGACCTTGTCTGGAATTCAGACTATATAGAAAAAAATGGCCGGGCCGCAACTTCTATAGGGATCGAGTTCGCCGTGGGGGCGCTCGCCGAGCGGAGCCCCGGCGCTGTCTCCGGTTTTCCAGTTCTTTGCCGCTCGACCGGAGCGATCCACCGGGGAGGAACGTGAAACCGACCACCACCCCTGCAACCCCATCATCCCAGTCCTATACCTCACGGTCCTCACGGTCGTCCAAAAGGCTTGGCCTTTTACGAACCAAGGTTGCTGGTGGGGATGGGGGGAGCGAGTCCGCCGACCGGACCGCATGTTCCGGCTCCCTCATGGCAGTAAACCCGCGGGTTCTAGAACCGACCCTTCCTTCATCTTTGTGATAGAAATCCCTTCAAGCCCTACATCACAAGTGAAACGTAGAACCTGAAAAGCATCCCTAATAAAACTAAGGGGGCGAGATTAGGGCGAACAGTTTGAATGGGACCAGGGTTAGAGTCTACAAAAAGAAGCTCTGACCCAAGCTGCTTTGCCATCTACAAAATGGCATATACCAGAGTGGGCTTTTACAAAATGATGATGCCTCAAGATTACGATCTGATGCTTACAAGTGTATAAAACCAGCCATACGGCCATATGCGATTTCTCTGCAAAAAGTTGGGTTCTGGATGCCCAAACTGCCAAAACTACAAGCCCTTGGTCCCCCTCAAGCTGTAGGGCCTCAAGCTGCGCTGATCCTTTGAACGCCGCTGACTTTGTGGCTCACAAACCAGGAAGAGCCAGAAAGATCACTTCATAAAGAGCCTTGAAGAGCAATTCAATTCATCATGACTCTACAGCACCAGCACCTCTACAGGAGTCCGAAATGGAGGGTAAATAAGGCTTTTAGGCCGCAGTCAGGTCTCAATAGGTGACTTTGCAGTGATGGTGGCAGTTGGAGGGAAAAGTTCGATGCAAATCCAACCACCCCAAAAGCCATATCAGTTCGATTCTCATAGCAGAAAGCGATCACCCACTTGAACTTGCAGGGTGTCTCTTCAAAAAAAGACTCCCGGACCCGCGCAACACGCGGATGTAGACCTACGCCACGCGCGCAACTCCCAAGGGGACTAGACCTACGGCGGGTTGGAGGTGAAAACGGCCGCCAGAGAGTCGTCATCGGATCCACGGTCGGATCCTGTGCATCCACCCGTGCTGTGGGCGGGCGTGATGGTCGATCGTATGGAGGGTACTCTGTGAGTCGTGATGTTTCAATAAGGCAGGGCGGAGCGGGTAGGCCATCGTAGGCGCTCGTAAGGGGTGGCTAGCAAGCTTAAGAAGCTACTACCCAGGACGCAGGAAAGTTCAGGCTTCAAGGAAGCTACCCCCGCCTGAGGGTGGGGAAGAGCTTCTCATGAAAAAGCCCTCGAAACTTATATGGTCTAATCCTCATCACTACCCTCACGCCAATGACTTCGATTCCCAAATTGACTGAAGAGCAAATCCAAGGTAAATCCCCTGGTACAACTATCTACAGTGGATTTGCGCGAAAAATCTCAGAGTAACTTCTGACGGCCGGTGGGATTATTAAACTTTGCACGGGCAAATTGGAGGCATCTTTCAGCAATGCCTTTCTCCCGGGCGAATTGGCTGGCGTCTCAAATCACGTCTACGAATGGAGGTCCGGCGAAAATCGCTGCGGGATGTGCCGGCATAGGAGTGTTCTTTGAGAAATCTTTGAGGCCAAAGGCCTCCAACCTACTTGCGATGGCCTCCACCCTAGTTGCGATGGCCTCCAACCTAAGAGCGACTTGCGCCTGATGTTCTTTCATCCTTCGGCAAAAGAATGCCAAGGAGAATGCTCAGGTGCGTGCTTTCCTGTGTAAGTCCCCTCGCGAAGACAAGAAGCCTTCTATGTATAGCCATGTTTATGGAGAAACCTTTCTGGCAAAAGGTAGCTTAGAAGTTGCAAACCAAGTTTGAGTATTGCACGTATGCCAAGTATGCTAAGTAGGGCCTGTATTTGGTGGTTCTTTCGAGACGCCATGGCTGAGCCGCTCAGAGCAACAGATATAACGCACTGAAGACGACCAGGGTTAAGAGGACGATCGCAAAGAAGAGGCTGGTGTAGCCCGTGGCATGAAAGACCTGCGCTGTTGGTCAGAAGCAGGTCGGACTCAGACCGGATCCAACCAAAACAGGGCAGACCGGTGACCAGAAAATGTCCTTTAAGAGCACCAAACAGAGCCTTGGGGAGTGGAGGCTCAAGGTGGGTGTCAACGACCACCGCCAGGCGGTGAGTGTCCTCACAGTTCAACGGCCATCCGCGCCTTGGTCTCTGCCTACATCTCATCATTTTGAGGACAGACATGATGAGAAGCTTCCCTCTGAACTGATGAGGAGCACCCTAGGCTTCAAAGACCAGTTTTATATATCTTTTTTGGGTTCGGCTGACCTGCTTCTTGTAGTCTAAAATCCTCATAGTCAAACAAGCGTTGCTTGTTGAACACAACAATAAAAACTGGTGAGCCAGGAATCCCCCAAAAAAAGGTAAACCGATCAACAAAATCCTCGCCAAAACTCCTGAAGCCAACAACCCTTGTTCACAAAACCGTCAAACGCAAACATGGCGGCCCTTTTCCAAGAAGCAACCTTTACAGAAATATCAGCGCATAAGTCCCCAGAAACCAAACTGCAGGATCAGCAAAGAGAAGCTATCGTTCCTCGTGGTATATGCTGGACCCTCAGTTCGTACTTCTAAAAATGGGTACAAGTACCTGCATCTCCCGTTTTCATCAGTGTTCCAGGGTACGAGCAAGTTCGTCGGGTCTAGGCACTTCCTTTTAAACTCGAAGTCATTGTCCAGGTCAACCGGCTCCAGTCAAACAAAAAGCGCTCCATCAAACGCTGGCCTCCAACCTATATAATAATCTTAATAGCAAAAGGAACCTAGTAGAAATGGCCTCCAACCTAAGAGCGATGGCCTCCAACCTACTAGCGATGGCCTCCAACCTACTAGCGATGGCCTCCATCCTAAAGATTCATCGTTCCGGAACTTGTGTGGAGAAAACGCGTCGGGAGTCGAGCGAGCAATCGGCTCACCTTGAGGACAGGCTCCCAGACTTCATTGTCGATGTCAATGAATTCCAGGATCCGATCCTCAAAATGGTCCGACCAGCAGATCCGCCGCCCCCCCCGACCTTTCCTCCACGAACGCGTGGAACGCCCCGCTACTCGACGTTCGCCCGCGGATCCGTCCAGCTCCGGACCAGGTTCGGGACGAGACCGGAGACCGGCATCGACCCCCGGAGTCCAAACGGGTGCGAACGGTGCCGAGGAATTGGGGAAACCGAGCGGTTCGACCTAGGTCCGTGGCTGGAGTTGGTAGAGGTCGAAGAACAAAGAAGTTGAAGCCATTTGGAGTCCTGGTTCTTGACCTGATTCTACTGGAGTTGGTCATATAAATCCACCATACTCACATGAGCTTTGACCAGAAAAGCCTTCGCGAAACCCGGTCCAAACGGACGTCCCGCAAGCGGAGAGGTCGGCCCAGAGCAGCAAACCAAACTCTCCCAAGCTGTCCCAACTGCTGAAGAAGCGAAGCAAAAAGACAACCAGTCTACTCTTCTACACCTGCTAAATCCTGCTAAAATAGTGACGAATTTGAATGAAAGTTGTAGCCTTGTGTTCATCAAAGGTGGCTTTATTCGAAGAAAACCAGGAGTCTGGCAGACACAATTGCTTTGACCATTTGACCGTCGGCACGTCGACTGGTCCAGACAGGTCGTCGAACCGTCCTCACTCCCCGGCCGCGGCACCGAGAGCATCCGCTCGGCGGATCCCTCCTCCGGCCGTCGCGCATCCTCACACCTGGCGGACGCAGAAGGGACGCAGAAGGGGCGGCCGTGCTCAGGAACGTGGGGAGGAGCACGTCCGTGGCCGTACCTGTTGGGGGTGAAGATAGACTGGGAGGGTTTGAGGGATGGAGATGGATGGAGATGGATGGGGAACTCCAGAGTTGCTTGATGAGTTGGAATCCATGGGGCAAACATGTCGCGGGACGGTGTGAGCCACACCTCAGTGACCTCGGTATTCACCACCCACAACCAGTAAGATTGCCAGAATCAAAGTAGAATGGAATTCAACTGATAGACTAATAGCAATGGCCTACCATACCTAAAAGCAATCCGATGCCATACCTACTAGCGGTGGCCTCCAGTGCAGCATCGTACACCATGAAGATTGCCGTCACCTGCCCCCTTCAAACTCGCTTCCCCCTTCCGCACCCCCCTAAAACCGGGACACCCTTCGCACCGTTCATCCATCTCACGCGAGCGTCCGTGAACACCGCCGCACCCCGCGGGTGGCGCCACCCGGTGCCTCGTGCGCGGGTTGCGGTGGCGGTGTCGCAGCCGCCGTAGGGAGCGAATCTCCAGGCGCTGTTGCCGTTGCGTGGGCTCCCAGCTTTCCTCGGGGAAGGGGAGCTGAAAGCGGACGTGAGGTTCGTGGTGCAGCTGTGAGGTGAGACTTGGTCCAAACCCCGAAGCCCAGATGGACCCTGCTAGGTTGACCATGTCTTGTAGTCTCTTCTGTTGGCTGAGACCATCCCGGGTGCCATGACTCACCAAGTGATGGAGATCATGAGTTTAGAGACCTACCACCCCCGGAAAGCGGCCCGGAAGCTGGGGCAACAGGGCTTCCAACTGCGACACCGGCTCGGGCTCTGTCGAGACTGAGCACCGGCGGTCTAGCCGCAACAGCACATGTAAGCCTTGGGCTGGGATGGTTCTGGCTTTCCTGCTTCAGTGTTGATCGAAGCCCTGGCAAAGCTAGACTTTTACGATCCAGTCTTGAAGCTTGCACGATGTGCTGATGCGGCGGCTTGTTGGGTCGGGTTCAATGGGTGCTTGGTTGACTGTTCCGGTGGCCCCAGCGGTTTGAAACACCCTCAGTCACGTGGTCACACATGTGTCATCGGATGTCAATGTTTTCTTGGACAGGGAGTATCAGGATCCCCTTCCGTCCATTGGACTTGCTGTTTTGTTGAGAGAAGCGTGTCAAATTTGCCCTGAACTTCGTGTAACATGGCTTACTGGAAGGTCCGAAGATGATCAAGAAAAACATCACCCTGATCAGTCTCCTTCTGTTTGCCCGGCTCTTTTGGTGATCACTCTCTCTCTCTCTCTCTACAGTCCCTGAAATAATCATGGAAGTGAATGGCATCACCATTGTTTTTCTGTTCCATCCACGGACCGAGTGCATCCACTTCTCTTTTGCAACCAAGAGATCATCCACTTCTCCATCCGAGATCTCCTCCACCATCTGGGCGGCCGATCCCGCGGCCGTTCCCCCCAGCGCGTTTGGGCGAGAGCTTTTTGCACAGAACAATCTGGGGAGCTGCAGTGGATGGTCGCCGCAAGCACAGCAGACATGCCATGAGACTCATAGGACCTTTGCAACGTGTGCTTTTCATCAAAAAACAGTGAAGTTCGGCTGGTTGATGTTGCAGAGTTGGAAGACTTACAGGTCATTTGCTTCGGATGGTCGGCTGCCCAGCCTCCGCTTCCAACGACTTCGGCCCGTTGGTTCGATCCATCGAAGCTTGCTTCACCGTGGGGCGTTCGGAGCCACGAGCCCGTGACAAGGCACCACAATCAATGGGTGGTGTGAAGGATCAGCCGATCCTGTGACCATCCTGGGCCACCCCTCCTCTTTCCCAAGTCCACTCACGATCCCCTTACCGTCCAAGCCGACCGGCGGACCGGCGGACCGGCGGACCAGCGGACCAGCGGACCGGCGGACCAGCGGACCAGCGGACCGGCGAACCGGCGGACCAGCGACCAGCGGACCAGCGGACCAGCGGACCCGCGGACCGGCGAACCGGTGGACCGGCGGACCGGCGGACCGGCGGACCAGCGGACCGGCGGACCGGCGGACCAGCGGACCGGCGGACCAGCAGGCTGGCGAACCAGCTTCGGCGGACCAGCGGGGCAGCGACCAGCGGACGAGCGGACCAGCAGAGCAGGCAACGACCAGCGGATAGCGGCTAAGCGGACCAGCGGGCGCCAGCACTTGACATAGAGTCCCACCCTTCCCACCCTTGCCTGCGCCACCAACAGGCCAGCGGACCAGCGGAGATAATAATGGTGGTGGTGATGGGTGTTTTGGTTGTTGTTCTTGTTGTTTTTGCTGCTACTACTGTTTCAGCCCGGGACACTCAATGCGTCCTTGGTCAGGCTTCGCCTTGCTGCTTCGCCGCGTGGCGTTTGGAGGCGCGGTGGGAGTTTCGTCTGGCTGTACTAATGAAGTCAATCGCTTTGCCAACAGCTTGCTGCCTGTGTCGCCCATGGCATGAGCCTTTTCACTTGGCCGCATCGTCTTCTTTCATCCTCAAGCTGCTGGCCTTGTCTCTTGATTTCTTTCATCGGCGCATGATTGCAACCGCGGTCGAAAACATGACTTGCAAACATCTACCGTGCTTCTGCTTTTGAACCAGCATGCAAGTATGCAAGTTGCCATTGCAAGCGCGAGACCCGCAAGCCACCCTGCTATCAGCAAACATCAATCTAGCATTTTCTTTTTTTCATGCAGCTGCAATGACGAATCCACAGCATCAGTGCCATGGGGTCCTTGCGCAGGCCATTTGTGACGCTGACCCGGCTGCGCAAATTTCGCCAGAACTAGTCCATCATTTGGCGACCAGATTAGAACCGCTCTTCAACCAAAGGGTTGCTGTTTTCGGCCGGGAAAGCAAAGCTCAAGAATTGGTGCCGCAGCTTGTTGCTTGCCCTGGGTGCGGAGGACGATTTGCTGAATGTCGGAGCTCCGCTGCTGCAGCTATCGTCGTAGATCTGTCGGGTTTGGTCCAGAAACAACACATTCCACTGAGATGTCGGCGATCCTCCTGTCCAGACTTTGGTGTGCTGCTGTGGTACAACTATACCGTGCGGAGTGGGTGCCATCATTTTGCAGGAGAGCTACCTGAGTTGAACTGCTTCATGTTGTCCGCCACCTTCGGCTTCAGTGTCCCCTGGTTGCAACAGTTTCACGTACGCATGGTGAGGCAACATGCGTCTTTCACAAGTGAAGCAGATGTGCTCGGCGCGCAGGCAGCTTACAATTCCCAGCTCCATCTCTTACCAACAGCTCGATTGCGGCTTCTCATTAGCCAGGGGTGGTTTGCTTGGCGTCTCCTCACCCGGGTGCACCAAAGCAATTTGGACCTAGCATCTTTTGATTTCTTGCGGCCCATGGAGGACATGATTGGCTTATTCTTGCCGCAGTTGCAAAGAGAATTTGGCACGACTACCTTGGAGGGAGCCCAAAAAGCCACGATGCGCTGTCAAGTTGTTGTGCTCGATGGCAATGCAAAAAATCGTCGAGCTGTTTGCGGAGCCTCATTGGCCGGAGAAACTTTTTCCAAGGAATTGCGCCGGGTGGTCCGCCACAACTGTGCCAATACTCATTTCCAACCGCAAAAATGGGTAAAGTTTTTCTTTTTCAGCCACTCTGCCTCAGGAAGTGACCATTCTTCAGCACAAGCTCATCAATGACGGACAGTGCTTGATGGTCTTGCTGAAAGAGACTGTGGAGCCTCAAAGAGAAGCTTGGGTATCCGATTCTGCAGTTCCAGCGTCTGTCCTGTCCAACTATTTGCAGCAAGTGGGCGAGGCGAAGTTGAAACCCAGCAAACGCCCACGGCGAGAAGAGGAGGCAGACGGCAGAGGCGGCTCTTCCTCATCGCTTGGACCTTCGATGCTTGCGAGTTTAACGTTGCAAGAGATTGGGCGCTCGTCCGACCCAACAGATTTGCAGTGCGTGACTTGCTGCACACACAAGGAAGGCAGCGCTGCTCAAAGGCAGCTTGCCAAATCTGCTGGAATGTTGTGCGCGTGTTTGTCTGAGGGTTTGATTTTGCACATGCAAGAAATCTACGGCTGTGAGTCGTTGAGCCAGAGATACCTATGTCTGGCGTCTGTGAAAGCCCTCCTGCCGTCCCTTCGCGTGGTGGTCCACGATGATGCTTGCCATTTGCACAAGTACGCGGCTCGTCGCGCCCAGGACGGAAACTCAAAGGGGATGACAAAGCCACGAAATTCTTTGGGCAGTGAGAGCTATAAGCACCGTGCTAGTGTTCTGTTGTTTCTTGCGTGAATGCGTTTCACGTTTTATATTGCCCATGCGCAGGATTCAGAAGCTGCTGCCCAGATAGCCCCGCCAGAGATGAAGTACGTGTGCGACAAGTTCCACATGGCTGGCCATACCGATGCTTGGTGTAAAGAGACGTGCGACCCAGCCTTGCCTGCAAACGCTTCTCTTCTTCAAGGCATTCGGACTTCGGTCTGTGAATTCACTTTTACCTGGTTGAGCAAGTACAAACACCAAACCAAGCACATGAACAAGCACGGCTTCCAATTCTTCTTGCTCGATATGGCGTGGAGCCACAATGAAATTATACTGCAAGGAGGCTACAGACCAGAGGAGGTCGCCGGCTCTGCGGCATTGGAAGGGACCGACTGACAGTCTAAAGTTAAGATTTAGGATTTCAAGCGCGGCCTGTGCCTTATAGACTGGATCGAAGCTGTGGAATGGAAAATTCATGGTGTGTCGTACCCGCTCATTGCATCGACCTGTTGCTTCAAACGGCTACATATCACGCGGTACATGACTCTGTCAGTGCGCATGTGCAGATGCCTCGCTTTGAAACCAAACTGTTTTGCGTAGCTTCGACTAAGTCTGACTAAAGTGTTCCAACAAAGCCTTGCATGATGGCCGTGACAGCCGCGTCTGCTCTGAGCTCGGTGGCGCGGCCAAGCCATGTCGTCAGTTCTGGGGCCCTTGTCTGGAGCCCACGAAGACAGACAGTACATCCCTGCCATGAATTTGATGTGGGATGAAGTGGACAAGTGCTTCGACCCAAGCTACATCCTTGGAGAAGCTGGGCACCGCTTCTGCCAAACATACGCTGTTAGGGCAGCCCACGCAGAATTTCCTTACGCCCTCCACTGCTTGTCGCTGATGTGTGCTCTTGTGAACGGTGCCAAAGTGGCTGTCTTTGCAACCTCGCCATCGCCTTTGACGTTGGTTGCAATTAATGTCAACTACGCCCAGACGAGAAAATCATCCTTGACAGGACATGCAGAGGCTTGTGGGCAGGAGTTGGACGCAGTCATCTTGACGAACGCGGAGTCCAAGCTGGCGACATATTGTGTGGAAGAAGGCGGCGCTCCTGCGCCAGTGCAGCACAGGTGTGAGCGGGCTGTTGAAACAGTGGGCTGGGAAGTTTTAGGTGTTGAATTCTAACCAAAAAGGAGCCCGCCATTTGTGCCAGGTTGAAGCCGAAGCTATTCTCCGCAATGGTTGCCAGCGCAACACCTGAGGAGTGGTTCCATCGATGCTCGGGCGATTGGAACCAGGTCCGAAATGCTGACAAGTTGCCCGGAGACTGGTCTGGCCGATGCTGGTTTGGCTTGCTGGGGAATTTGCTTGGGTCTCTTGTCCGATGGGCCTGCATCCAAGGAGAAAGCCAAGGCAAGGGTGAACCCGTACCAGAGTGCCTTCAACAAGCTCCTGCAGTTTGGAACCAGCGCTCGCGCCACGAAAACGAATGGGAGCTATGGAGAGAAGCTTGCTAGAACCGTTAGCATGGGGATCACTTGCAATATGCACCCTGCGCAATACATCCCTATGGAAAGAGGTGAGGTTGGTTGCCACGCAGCTTCCACCAAAGAACGGTTTGTCATCTCCACTGGCCGTCCTGTGCAGCCGCATGAAGACATGCCGGCAGATTTCTGTTGCCCTCCAGGACAGGTGTTCTGCGCGATGGGTGTTGTGTTAAAGCGTTTTAGATTCTGTAAAATCTGCTCACATTCTTTGCTGGATTTGCTTTGCGCAGGAGTTTCCCGGCGCCGATGGGTTCCTCTCACAGCCGAAATTGCGGAACTGCTGGGCATAGCCAAAGAGGCTGCTTCGCCAGACGCTGCTGCTCAGGAGTGGAAAGACGTTGGCCTTGAAGATGAAAAAGCAGTGCAGCTCACCCAGAATGCAGCGGGTGACTATGTCCCATCAGAAGATGGGTACCCTGTGAGGCTCTTGGATGGCAAGATGAGCCGCCTACGGTTCAAACGTTCTCCTGCGTCGACGTCTGGGTTTGAAGCTCAGTGGCGCGTTGCCAACAGAAGCTTTGCCATTCCAGCAGAGTGCTCCCTGACGGCCGCTGTCTCCCGAGTCACTGCCTACTTCGACCAACCTCACCAAGTCATTGCCCTCACTCCGGAGGCGGAGTCTTGGCACATGTCCTACCAAGGTGGAATGAATGTGCAAGCCCATCTGTCTCGCGAATCAGGGGATGTTCAGGGTGGCGCTCGCTTTGGAGCCGCTCCGTGGCAAGTGGGAGTTTTGGCAGCTTTGCTCCTGGTGTTTGAAATCTTTGTGGGTGCGCACAGTGTTGAAGCTCTTGGACGGAGGGATTTGCAGGTCACCCCAGATCATTGCCAAAGGGCCTATGCTCTGCTCCAATTGGTTTCTTGGCACTTTGTTTCTTGTTTGTGGATTTTCAAAAACCCAAGATCTGTGGTTGGCGCTATATTCGCGAATTCAGGTCGAGAAGCTGAAGCATATTGCTTTGGGAGATGCAGCCGCTAGCCCAGACCATTTTCCCCAGCAGCCAAGTCCGCAACCTGCTTTCGATTTGGCAACTTTGCGTGTTCCTTATCAGACGGAAGATTTTGCTTCGACCCAGCATGGTCCCGGACTTCGACTTCCCCAAGCTGGCGAGGAAGAAGAATTTGAACTTGAACCTGAAGAAGAAGGTGCGGAACCTGGGCTCAACTCGCTTGAAAGGCCCCAGACAGCGTGGCCGAAGTCGTGGAGGACCTACCGCCCCAAGATCCACCCCCAGGCGAAAAGCCGCTGGTTCTTGATGAAGTGCGGGCAAGTGATTTTGGTTTTGGCGAGAATGGCGTCACAGTCCAGCCTGACGGTCTCTTCAGCCGTCACTGGACAGACCGGGCAATCCTGAAGCACACCTTGCTGACCGGCAAGCCAAAGATGACTCGCAAAGAAGCGTGTGACAAAATGCGCACCAGCAGGGAACAGGGCCGCCGCAAAGCGCTTCCGAAAGAGAAATGGGCAGCGGTCATGGCGGCAGCCGCAGAGCAGCATTCCAGCATCCTTCAGCTCCAGGGTGAGACTTTGTGTTTGAAAGTGATCCCAGACACAGCGCAGGGCAAGGTGAAGTACCACAATGAATTGACGAGGGCTTGTGGGCTGACTTTGCGGGAGCTGGTGGCCGCCATGGAGAAAGCATCCAGCAACCAGGAAAGGAAGCGCCAGGAAGATCGGCGCAAACGGCCCAGAGATGAGGAGTGGAGATATACAACAGTCGCTAAGGAAGTGTGAAAAGAGCTCATCCGCAGGTGTTTGGTTGTTCAGGTGCAGGCAGCCAAGTGGGTCCTGCAGAACCTGCGTGAAACCAATCCACCCGTAGGTATTCCACCCGCCGAGCCCTTCCCAGAATTTGGTCATGACAATCTAGATCCGAACTTGTCTCCCTTAATTGCAGACCTGTCAGCCACAACAGCAGCGTAGGCAGACCTTGCGCCTACACTGTGGTGCAAGACTAGCAGGAGCGGTGGCCAGGGATGGGGGCGTTGAAGTTTGGAAAAAGCAGGGTGTACGGTGTACATCAGAGATTCTGGTGGGCATTCCAAAGCATGATCACTTCAGTTCAATGAGGGTGACTTCTGTTACTGATTTTCGGTTTCAAGCCCCAGGTATAGGTGAGGCGCTTCCGTTCCGCCGCATCACCCTTGCAGGGCAGGCCCAACGAGGTTGATTGTCAGACGCTGCCTAACGTTGCTGTCTGAAGAACAAAAAAATCTTTCCATGTCCAGTTTATAGACCACCGGAACCGCAGACCGGACCACTGGACGAGCGCATCCATGAGAGGAGGGGAGCGGCGGACCGCGGACCAGCGGACCAGCGGACCAGCGGACCAGCGGACCGGCGGACCAGCGGACCGGCGGACCGGCGGACCAGCGGACCAGCGGACCGCCGGGCCAGCGGACCAGCGGACCAGCGGACCGGCGAACCGGCGGACCAGCGGACCAGCGGACCGGCGGACCAGCGGACCAGACAACCGCACGATCATAAGTCTCTTTCCCAGTGGATCCCAGTTATATACCATATATATATATATGCAATATATATATATATAAGGAACCAGCTGCCCTCGTTGGGTCGTTTGATCGAGGATCCGTGGTTTGCCTAAATTCACCAAAAAGGTGGGTGAATTCAGGAAAGTCTTTGGAACTGCTGACCTACGAACTAGTGCTTTGCTTGGATCCACCGGTCCACCAGTCAGGAAAGATCGTCCCAGCCCCCACACGTCCCCAGCCTCCACGTCAGGATCCGGCTCAATGGGCTCTGAGTTGGACTCTGGAACCAACCGCTCGCTGCTGTGACCTGAGGTTCCGAGACCCGTGGAGAACACCCGGGAAGGCTCCAAGACCGGAACCTGAGTTCACCACGCCCATTTTGAACGAGGCAAAGAGTCTTCCCGTCTGGTCCATGCCGGGCCACGCCCGGCTTGTGGGTCTCAAACAACGGGTGTAACGAAAAGCGCGGACAGCGGGAAGGAGACACTGATGAGACGAGGAAAATGATTAGGACGAGACTGATCAGTAGGGGGCGGTACATCTGTATTCAGATGGAACTGGCAGCTCTCAGCACAGCTCTCAGCTCCTTCATCCGCTCTGGGAGAAAGAGAAAACACCGTGATGATTTCAAACCCAGTGAAGCACCATCTTCATTCAATTCCACCTGGATCTCTTCAGCCTCCTATAAAACCACCAATTCACCTAAATACCCTATATACTAGGACCCACTGTCGGGGTGGTTAATGGACACCCCGAATCACCTCTAAGGGGCTATCAATAGACACCCCTTAGGGTGTCCTGGATATATCCTCATGTGTTAGCCCAATACGTTCATGGTTTTTCGAAGAAATCCCCGCGCAGGCTGTGGTGACTTCTCCACATCTAATTACCCCACCCTCCTGCAGGTCTCGCGTGCTCCTCTGCACGCCCGCACGCCCTCCGCGTTTCGGGTGCCAAGGCGGCTGTTCGCCTCGCTGTTGGAGGTCTCATTCTCCACGTCTGGGGTATCCCTTGAGGACACCTGTTTCTCAACCCGTTGAAAATCCGCGTCCGAAGCCTTTCGTCCGTTTCCGCGATCCAACGCGATCCAACGTGGTTCTCGACCGGGACTCCCGGGACTCGTGTCCGGGTCGTTCTGTGGGGAGTCCAGTTGGCCCCCCCTGCGTTTCCAACGGGGAGAAAGGTGGATGAGTCTAAGAGCCTCCAGAAGAGACCTGTTGCAAAATGCTGGTAGTGTTCTTTGCGAAAAAATGTTGCATGCCCTGTGATGTGTTTAAGAGGTCTTTGTTCTTTACAAAGTGCAACAGGGATCTGTTTTCCATCCGGTCTCACCCTGCATGGTAGGTCTCGGACCAAAACGAGATTCAATGAACCAATTCCAATAGTCAAAAAATATGCGATTGCAGGATGGGTGGATTTTGCTAATTGTTGTATGTCCTACTATTGACACTTAGGATACGAAGAACAGGATCCCCAGTAGGACACTTCCACAAAACCAAGTCCTCTCGGGCCCAAGTGTTCCTGGACCTGTCATATGTCAATTGGTTCCTCACAGTTGCAGGGTGTGGTCCAAACTCTTCCCTTCTTTGCCCCAGCGGCTCAAAACCAACCGCCGCCCCGCCGCCCTGTCACCGGCCGGTGCGGCGGCACCTGGGCCTCATCTGCGGGTGCCACTGTGGTGGTGCTTGAGAGGTTCTCCACGCGGTGCGAGAGTTCCTGACGGACCACGCGCCACGCGCCGCCGACCTGCCTAGTGATGGGGCCAGGCAGGTCGGACGACGCAGCCAGGGTCGGAGGAGGGAGAAGAAGCGGTGGTGATGTGAAGACATCAAGATTGTTTTTGCTCACTTGGCTGGGTCAGATGTTGTGAAGCCCTCAACCGGCAAGTGGAAGGATGAGCGCTGGAAGGAAGAATAGCGGAGATGGTGGTGGGCAAATTGTAGAGGGCCTGCCAAAATGTGTGCTTGAACGGTTACTTAAGAGTCTTTACCCAACAACTACTGAATTCGCGGCCAAACAGAGGTGGCTGTTCTGGCGATCTGGAGAAGTTCAGTAACACTGACTGGAACAGTGGGTATTCTCCTCCACCCATCATGGAAGTGGCATGGCCCCTCGAAATAGAATTTTCCTCTACAAACAGGTGGTGTTCCATTTCCATGTGATGTGTTCGTCGGGAGTGTATTAGGGAATGATATGAAAGATGAACATTGTTGTCCAAGCCAGACGCGACCTGTCACTGTCTAGTACTACTGTAATATATGGGATTATCCACGAAACCATTTGTTGGAGGAAATGTCGAGACTCCCCATTCCTCAGAAGTCTGAAAAAGGTTGGCCTTTTTCACGTGCTCGAAATCTGACGTTTAGAGCGCAAAGACATGTGTTTTGCAACGAACTAATTCACCCATCCATTTCATCCGCGCACCTATCAGAAATCCTCCAATTCACCAGAAATCACCAGAACCATCTGCCAGGAAAAAGGCAAGCACAGGAGGTATACGGCTCGGTCGGCTCGGCACAGCTCGGTTTTCAACCGAGCTTTGTCTTATCTGAAATGGGTTTTCCGAGCCGGGCCCTGCTAGAAAGTGACTCTTAGATGTCAATCCTCCAAGCCCTGGAGCTTTTGACACTCCATCTCTGAGACGATGTTTTTTCAAGAAAAACAAGAAGTCCCTGGTGGGCACACCGCAGGCGCTGCGGTAGCGGGCTGGCCACTTGGCGCCTCGTCCTTCTTCTCTGCTGAGACTTGCAGGAAGAGCTCCAGCGTCGCCAGGGCATCGCCTTTCGGAAGAAGTGAAGCTGGAGGATCAGACCAGGTCTTGAGCGTTTAGTGTTAAACTGTGGATGAAACCGACAAAATGGATGTGTCTCAAGATCCAAACTCATATGCTTTGTTCTCTCTCATACTGTCAAGCTTCATCCTGAAGAACGACGGCCCTCTCGCAACTGCGTCATCATTTCTCTTCGCACGCCCGTTCTAGCTCGAGTCCTTCTTCACAAGACCATCCTGGTCACCCTTCTTTTCCATTTCGACTCTCCACACCGACACCCAGGACTGACTCCCTCAGTGTCTAAAACAAAGATTAGACATACACCTAGCAGCCTAGCACTTCCTGTCCGCCCTGTAGACGAGACCTGTTTACATGGGGTAGTCTAGCCGCCAGGACACCCAGACAGGATGGTGGCAGTATCACCTGAAATTCCAAAAGTTCACATTGGAATCGTCCCGTGTCCATCTCCAATCCTCCGATCCCTGCAGGTGGATAGGCCCATCCCAGTCCACCGATCCTTTCAGAGATTGTTTTCGGCGATCCAAGTGGCTCCCAGCCGTGTGCGCGGGGCCCAGGCGCGTGAGCCCATGGGAGCCCAGGAGCGCATCCTCACGCAGCGCGGGGCGCAACTGCGCGAGCGACGCGGGGCGGCCGGGAGCTTCAAGCTCTTTGACGCCCAGGTGGTCTGGCCCAGGTCTGGCCCAGGGGTCGGATTTTCTGGTGAGGCAATGACCGTCAAACGCCACAATATATATATATATATTTTTTTTTCACCTGAATCTAGAACCTGAAGGACCTCATGTCCGGGTTCCAGGTGTATATAGCTCCAGTGAAACACCCACAGTCTTCAGGTCTACCCCGTCCTAAAGACACCCTTGTTGTATGGCCCGGACCCACTGAGGTCCCGGACAGGTCGGGAAGCATCCAGTCCGTTGGGGACACGACCCAGTCCGGGACGGACACACCCTGAGAGATAGAAGATCCTGTGCTGCTCATTGATGACAACGGGTGCCACTATGACAAGTCACGCTGAACCGGCCCAGGAAAGGATGTAAAAATAGATCAGGGGAATCACTTGTGGCTCCAGAAACTCCCAGGGGAATTTGCTTCAGCACCTTCATTGGAATCCTGGAATCCTACTCCCCTTCGTCTTGCACATGATCAGCTGATTCTTCACCAAAAACGAACTCCACCCCTCCCAACCCAAGAAGACAAGCCACCGAGCCACCCCTTATAGCCACCCGCCCCACGTTCTCCCCCCGACACCTGCCCCACAAGACCGACCACCGACCCGCTTCGCTTCGGCCGAAGCGCCAGCGAGCCCCTGGGAAGCAGGTCCCGTAGCTCCCGGCGCACGGGGCATAAGCCTCCTAAGAGCTGGTCCTGGGTGTTGCGCTCCGCCGGTGTGGTCCGGTCCAGGTCATTCCCCCCCGAGTCGTCCCAGACTGGACCTGGACGGCTTGGCCCAGATGACTTGGGGAAGATGAATAAGCACCAGAGAGGTTAGTGGATGAGGGCCTGGTTCCAGGCCGACATCTCTAAATAGTGACGTCGTGATTTCGGTTGTTGTCCGACTGTTGCAGGTCAGTTCGACCCATCCGACATGTTTTTCCTACATTGGGATGGCTTAACAGGCCGTCTTCACATAGTCGACATACCTGGAGTGTGTGTGTGTGTGTGGGATGGACGTGGTTCTTTCGGGCAGGTTTCGGCCAATTCCGTTAGACCCCTGACGTCTTTGAGGCGAATTCGCCTGGCCTTCAAAGATTGAAAAGAGTTTGCCTGGTTGTTGTGTAAAATCCTTAGTAAAACCATGGTTGCTTGGTAAATTTGTAAAGGCTTTTAAATCAATGGTGGTTGGAATCCTAGGGCAGTGTTTAAGGCTTGGGATCCCTAGTGATGCAGGAGGCTCCATTGCGTCGCACTGGACCAGTGGCTGCGTGTGTCATGGACATCTGCATGATATCAAGCAGATCCTGAGTCCTCAAACGCTAGTAGAAAGGGATCCAAACACGGATGCTTGTTGAACTCCAAGCTGCTTGGATTTGCTTAAGGAAGCTGGAACAAAAACCTCCCAGAAGGGGATTTATCCATAGGGAAAAGTTAAAAAATCAAAAACACCTTAATCAATACCAGGGCTATTGGCAATTTCTCCATGAAGCCATAGATAGCAAACACCTGCAAACCAAACCAGGGTGCCAAGGGCACCCTCACCTGATATCGCATCTGGAACTTACAGTACCGGAGTCAAGTCGTTTAATATGAAACGAATGGTCTTTTCCGACCGGTGACCGACCCCGATTTCGTTGCATGAATTTCAACCTTCAGTCGGTCCAAATCTCGTCGAGTCCTGGACTTCCAGGGAGAACAAAACGAAAAACCCATGTTTCTCAGGATGGAAGCTGTCCAGCCACCGCGGACCACCGACATCCCAATCCGAAACACCGCCCTTCACTGTAGACTCTTGATGAATTTTAAAAAACGTAGGAAGAGGTGTTACAAGCCAAATCAGAGGGGGTTTATAAATCAAGGGTCTACAATACCAAGAATATCAAGCCCCACCCCCTCAACGGCCGAAAAGCTCGCACCCAACATTCACTACTGCCAATGAGACTAGCACCAAAGAGGGCTCCTTTTCGCGCCCTTTCTGTGCAGTTCGGAGGTCACCGGACAACGGCTGCGGAGAACGCGCGCTGCTCTTCTTCCTCGCTGCCCAAGCGTCAAAGGAGCCGAGGTCATAGGGCATCGGCCGACCGGTGACCTCGGCATCCACCGCGTCTGGTCGAAGGGCCCGGTGGATCGGCGTCGAACCGGCGTCCGGACCCAAGTGTTGTGTGGAACAGCTTCGTCCGTTCGACACGCGTCGAGTTCGAGTACACCTCAACTGCTTCGGGTCGAAGTGAGCGAAGACCAGCCAAGCTTGCTTGGCGACGTGGCCAAACGTGGCCAACACCATGGGGGGGTCGTTCCCTTCGTGAAGCAAGATCGTCGATGCATGGTTTTACTGCCAATTGGCATCCATGTGCGTCCTCTCACTGGGAAACACACAAAAATCAGCTTGGCAGTTGCTTGCTGAGGTGCAGTTGGTTTTGCTATCCCCTTCACAAGACACAACAAAACAACAAAAACAATTAAGTTAATTGATAAATGACGGAATGGTGTTGAACACTTTTGGACCAAGATGGCCAACATAGAATTGGCCACTGCTGATTAACCTCTGCATGCTGCATTTATGGTGTGTATATACATATATGTGATTAGTAAATATTGGAAAAAAGTGACTACGAAATCAAAACTAATCACAACAATTGACTACTGACAGACAAAGAAAAAGTAATCCTCCACCAAATAGCAAGAATACAGAATACGGTTTAAAATGGAACGAAATATATAATTGATACATTCTGTAGTGGTTGATGGATAATTGGCATTGGAATGAATGCAACTGTAATTAATGCGTGCATTGTGCGACTTGACTCTGCACGCAGTCTTCTCCCTTTTTTGCATGCTACGCCGCTGGAGGGATGGTTATTCTGCATCTACCACTCTTGCTAGGTGAGCCTATTTCTGCTCACACACAAAAACAAAGAATGATCTACCAAATGAATTCCCCCCTGAACCTCAGATTGCCGGTATGAAAAGGAGGGTGCCCTGAAATGTGAGACCAACGAGAGTTCCAGAAGGGCCAATGTCTTTGATCCAGTCACCAGGCTCCACCGTCCGTGGTTTGTCTCGTTGCAGTGATCAGGAATCGATGTCAAAGAGGCCACACCCATGTTGTGTGTAGCTCCGGTGGGTACCCCCCCCAAAACGAGCCCGCAGTTCGAGACCGTTCCAGGGGTCTTGCGAAAAACCATCAGTCTGTGTGGAGGTGGTCTGCTTAAACCACCACAGACTCTTGCAATTCTATGGTGATTTGGGGGACAATGCCTGCCTACAGGCGTTCCATGCATTTGTTCAATCTCTGAGACATCTTTGTATCATAAACTTCACTGAGACCATCTGAGCTGCTTCCAACAACCCGTGATGCACCTCCCGTTTCGGTCTCGCCCCAAGTCAGCGCCCCGCCCATGAGGTTCGAGGAATGCGCCCTCCGACCAGGCGGCAATCTTGAGGAGGTAGCCCCAATCATACCAACCAGAGAACCTCAGGGGTTCTACACAGCACCGCTGAACAAGGGAGGGGGGGGGCCATGTCTGTGTCCTCACACACTCAGCGAGTCGGAGAGGGACTTCTGGGGGGGAAGACGAGAGAGTTCGGAGTTCGGATCTTACTACTGGTGTACGGGTGTGCAACAAGAAAAAGGGTGCTGTTCTTCCACCGGGCCCCCCATGGTGCTCTTCGCTGCCACTCGGCAGCTGGAAAAAATTCGAGTCGGTGCCACGGTGCCACGAGTCTTTCAGCTGGACACTGAGGAAGCTGGAAGAACTTGAAGGGCTTCTTAGATCAAATCTTTGCCTACAAAATACTATCTCCCCATTTCTACTGTTGGCACCAAAAAAACAGCATATGCCTATGCGCTCAAAGAGTCAAAGGCGAACTCCGTGAGTCACAGGAACTCCGTGGTAGTAGAAGCTGGCCCCCCCCCCTCACAAGCTTAGGGGTCAATCCTGTTGGGAGGGACAAATCCTGTTTGGGTCTTCGGATTGAAAAGAGTCCAATCCGAGTTTCTTGGAGACCACTGTCCCATTTCCATCCACGTTGGCCCACGTGAGTTCCGTCCAGACTGTCTGAGACGTTCAAACGTGGGTTTGGAGCCCGTCCAGACCGCCCAGGAGGGTTTGGGGTACAAAGAACTGGGTTCTTTTCAGAGGCACCTCCATCTTCTAAGTCGAGTGCGCTCCCTATGTGGGAGGGTGAACTCTGCGCCTCTCCAACCCTGGTCACACCACTCGGTCGTTTCGGTTTCAGAGCGGAGGTCCACGGTTTCACCCGCCGCACCCGTCGGAAATCGCTTCACCCTTAAAAGGTGCCCAAGGGGCGTGACCCACTCAGGGCTATCTTGATGTTCACCCACCAGGGGCGAGCTGGAGAGCCTCAGAGCGCAGCCATGAGACGTTGGGGACGTCGCGTGGCTAAGCGACCGTTCGATGTCGATGGACGTGGGGACGACCGGAGGTGAAGGACATCATCTCCGGAGGTTCGGAGCCCCCCCAAACAATGGAAGCCCCTGTGCTACGCTGAAGTCATATGGGACACCTCTTGGACACCTCCAGGTCGTCAAGATGAGTATGAGGATGATCAGGCGTCTCTTGCTGCAGAGTTCCTACTGTAGACCTACTGTTGCCTGTATCACTTCCATTCTTTCGATGGATGCATCGGCGAGGTCAACAAAGATCAAAAAAAACGTCAAAAGCCTCACCAACCCTGCAAAAGTCTCCCAGACCGACCTTCCAAAGCCTCACCCAAGTAAAAACGGCTAAACCTGTTCTCACCATCCTCACCATACTCCCTCCCTCTCACCATACTCCCTCTTGCTCAGCAGCTTCCATGCCAACTGTTGGGGATCGATCCCCTCCACCGCATGCCGAGGGAAGTCCACTCCGGCGGCTTGGAGGAAAAGCACACTCTCCTGGCTCGGAGGAAGCCGCCGCTCGCCGCTCGCGCCGAGCCCGGCGGCACGGTGCGGGTGCGCGTCACCGGTGTTCCACGGAGCACGGTGTTCCGGTGCGGGGGTGAAAACGCAGGTGGTCGACTGCTCTACATACCCCGAAAGTACCTGATTCCACCAGCCAATAGTAAAAGGCCTATGGCGCCTATGGTTCTGAGCAGAAGTTGGGGGAGAGGAAATTTGTTGAGGTTGGAGCACGTGCTGGTCATACAGTTTCTGTTTCATGGCACGTCCGCACTTCTCCCAAAGCTGCTGTTGTTGAGGTTCTTTGAGCAGTCGAAGACTCTTCAAAAAGTTCACACCATCCCCCCCGTCCTTTGAGTGGGAGCTTTCGCAAACCTACAATGAAAAAGACCTACGAGCTTTACTCCTGATCTTGCTGATCTTCCACCCACAACCCACATCTTCGTTTGCGTCCTTCTGGACCTGCGCTCGCCCAAAAGGCGGTTCCGCCCGGCCCGCACAAGAAGAGCAACGAAAGGTGCGGAAGGGCTATCACCCGAAAATTAAGAAAAAGAGAGAGCTGCTCCGGTACGCAGGCTGTCCTCCGAGTAGAGGTTCGTGGCCAGGTTGAAGGAGAGGTTGAAGGTCCACGCGCCCAAGGGTGAGCCCTCGCTGCCCGCCACGGCTAAGCCTCGAACCGCGCGACGGAGCGCGCACGTCGACTGGTTCCGCGATCGGAGCGTCGATGTGTTTGGGCCCCAAAGCCAGAGGTGCTTCGAAGAGGTGTCCATTCACCAAGGGTGGCGCAGGTACTGAAAAGAACGGAGGGAACCCCTCATTTCAAGAGGACAACTTGACATCCCTATAGGACTCCTGGGACCCATGCCAATCGGGGTCAGACCCCACATCTTCACAGGGGTGTTTAGACCCGAAGCAGAAACCCATTCCACGTCACTCCAGAGGACATGCATCTGCAACGCTTGGGCTCGAAAGCAGCGACACCGACCCAACCCCATTGTGGCCGTCCGCCGTCCACAACCGAACACCGAACAACCCCAGGTGTTCAGACCCAAAAGCGCACGACTGGTCCTGGCCGCCTCCCGGTCCGAACAGGATCCAGACGGCTGTCTGGAGTATTGGATTTGGTGCTGTTTGATTGGATTTGCAGGTGCTGGGCTTCTGGCTCATGTTCGTGTTCCGACGGCCATCCATCCGTTCCCACTTCCACTTCCGCGGTGGGGTTCCCACTTCCGCGGTGAACACCGCCCAGGCACCGAACTGGATGGGCCACAAATGCTCCACATTCTCCCGCAGGGCTCGGTAGCGCGCCGACCGTGGAGCGAATGGAGTGTCTTCGAGCAAGAAGCCAGGAAACTCTGTATCCAGCGCCTCAGGGCTGGGGGCGGAGGGCGCCGCTGTCCTCCGGATGGTGGAAGGCCAGAGATGTGGGATGGATGGATGCACAAGACTGGAGAAGACTGGAGATCGCCCGGGCCCTTTTTCAGGTGGCTTTTGGTTCCATTGGGTACAGGTACAGGTACAGGCGCCCCTTTCAGCGGAAAGCCGTGACCGAAGCATCCAAGCAGACGTACCATGTGACCTACGTTTCCCCACCACCCGCTGCATGGACCCCGACGAACCTTCTTCCGAGACCCTTCAGACGAGACGTCCCGACGACGGCGAGACCGGGACGCCAGACCGAGACGGTGAGACGTTCGAGGCGTTCCGCCCATCCGAGGGGCCACCATGATCGGCCGGGGTTGGCCCTCCAGCACGGACATCAAGGCATCCCATTCCTGGGACGAAGCAACGACTCGGCCTACAAGCAACGAAGGGGTTTCGGGAACAGCAACGAAGGTGCACGCTTTTCGGGCGGATGCTTCGGAGATGCTGAGAGGAGCACGAATTTCGGGTGGCCCTCGGAGAAATCTCTGATGAAAGATGGAAGTGATATCTCTCTTATCGAAGGGGGGAACAGCATTGCTTTCAAGATGACGTAATGGTGGTCCCTTTGGCCAACTACCATGTTGGCTTGCAAGTCCCAAAATGATGCCGCAAGGATTCAATGATGTATACCTACCTATCCTACCTAGTCAATAGCCCTGGATCTTCCAAATGTGCAACATGTCTGCCTTTTCATCTATAAAACCAGCCAAGTTCAGCAGAAATGTTGCATAGTTGGATGATACAGGTCAAATACAATGCTGTCAGACCTCTTGCCTCAAATCTCTACCACCTCCCCCGCACCTCACGCGGTCCGCACTTGGCGCTCCGTGGACGCGGTCACCCCCGACCGAGGCGACCGAGGCTCGTAGTGGAAGTTCCACGACCAAACGTCATGCAGCAGGCGACCGGAGCTCGGCAGCCGTCCCACCACACCTTTCCACTCGAAGCGGAGGAGAAACGGCCAGGGCGTTGCGCGGTGAAGCGGCGGTGTCGGGGCGACCGAAGGAGAAACGGCGAGCGAGCTGGAGAGTAGACGAGTAGACGAGCCCCAACGACCCAGTCCCAGCACTTCGGAGAAACTCAGCTGGAAAGAAAGCTCCTGCTGGCCATGTTTGGTGCCATTCATGTGTGCAAAAGAAACATAGAAACTGGTGGACTACAATTGAAAAAGAAAGTTCCCTGGCTGGCCATTCATGTTTGCAACAAAGGGGTACTCGGCCTCAGACTCACATACCTAGAGCCCAGACATGACCTCTGTTTTGACGGGAACTTGGACCATTTTGGGGTGGTTGGTAGTCCAAAATAGGTCACTCAGGCTCTAAAGGTCTGTACATTACATGTCACTACAATCCAATCCAATATATGACATGACATGACAGATAAATATATATATATATGTTACATATATTTATATACTGTATATATTTATTTATTTGTATTATCTTTGTTCGGATGCCATTCTCCCATCTGGGCTGGACGTGGGGGCATTCCTTCGCGCGAGCAAGCAAACAGAATAAAGGGATTGGCTCCACTAACCAGTGTGCAAAAACAGAAACCCGCATCACCCCAACTCAATCACACGACTCTGCGATGACAACACGACTCTGCGATGAGAATGTTGCTTTGGGACCGTCTTCTAAGGTGAATACGATGATAAACAATGACACCGAGTACGATGAAAATGCTATGTCTTGTCATTTCCACCAGCACATCACTTCTTCAAAGGGTGAAGCGAAGTGACGGTTATCAGCGTGGTTCACCCTCCGTCTCAGAACCCGTCTCGCGCGGAACTTGTGATGTGGCGCTTTTTTTGCGATGCTTACCCTCCCTCCAACATTCATGGAAGCTGACCGAAACCCCTTGAAAAGAAAAATGTTCTTCCAGGGGCCTGCGGTCCATTGCCATGATTCTTTCAGAGAGTGTACACTCCAACTCACTAACATGGAAGTGCGAAACCTCCTGGTTCTAGAAAGTAATCTTCCAAGGGGCAATGGTCCACTTCCATGATTGTTTAGACCGTGTAGATCAGTCTTGTGGGTCACCTCACGGGTCCACCTCTCCCTCCAAGCTGCATGGCACGGGCGGAGGTGGCACACTCTTCACAGGCAAAGGAGCCGGCGGAGGAACCGGAATTCGACCCGGAAGCATCCTCAGGAGGACGAGCTGTTCAAGACGTGCTCCGGAGTGGACGTATAGAGAGCTGAGATCAGAGGTGGTGCAATTTGAGATACTAAGATGCGATTCCACGGTGTTTATTGGAATCCCAAGATATTTGATAGTTCCATGGCATCCCACAGCTCAAAAGGGCTGCTAATTCTAAGAAGCTTGAGCAAGTCTCATCTCTTCCCTAACTGCTTCTTCCATTACAGAAGGTCTCCCTAACTGCACCTGCGTGTCGCAACAGGACACCAGTTCACAGTCAAGCGCACTCAATTACAAGTTCACAAGGGTCAATAACAAGAGATGGGTGGACCAGGCGTATCAAAATAGGGAGACTGAACCGCCGGCATGGCACCGACCCCCTGGTTGACCGGCGAACCCCTTGGGCCAGGGGGAGACCCCAGCTCAAAGAACACACCCAGATGGACTCTTTCCAAACACCCCACACACTCACCATGGGGCACCTGTTTTGACAGGAGAAAACGCCCCCCATATCATCTGTCGAACGTTCATTTCTGCCATTTCCTGCAATTCCCACGATGTTCACATGGCTTGAAGCCCTAAATTGTGGCGGTGAGAGTGGCCAATCCCTCCATCAGGGAGAACCCTTGGAGAACGGTCCCAAAACAAGCGATCACAGAGCGTTCTCGTTCCCTGATCCTTTGGAAAAACAACCAGGCAGGGCATCTGAGAATGGAAAATCCGGATGCCGATGCATCTCTGTCAGATTGTGTGTTGAACGCAGGGAACCCAAGCACCAGATATGCTTGGGGTAAAAAATCAACACCCCGGTTTGGTTTGACTTGCGGCTCCAGGGTCGCCGGTGCAACCTGGGCAACCGGAGCGGTACCGCGCGGGAAGTGACCGTACTTGGGTTCCTGCTTCCACCAATTCCCTCCTCGCGTTTCGGTCGGCTGGCTGTTCGGTGTGGGGAGAAACCGGGAAACTGGAGAACCTCCTTGGTGGAGGATGGTGAAGCTGACAATACTTTTCCTGCCTCGGAACTGCGCGTGCCTCGGAAGGTGGTGTAACAGCTCACGGAGAAGGCGGATCAATGGTCTTCTTCTCGGATTTCCATTTGAGGAGGACGTGTGCGGGAGTGTGGATGTTCGGGAAAGAAGAAGGGTTGTGGAATGAGAGGAAGAGAGAAGGTCCAGCTCAAAAAGGAACTGCACCTCTAGTTCACCTCAATGTAGACAAGCATGAGGCCCAACAAGAAGTTTGGACCTTTCTCTTTGTCTTTATGGGCATGTTCTACCCCCTTCCCAGATTCTTGAAAAGCTAGACCATTAACTCCCATATTGTTGATATCAAACCAATCTTTTTGTTTGTACATCAATCAAGTACTGCTGAAAACGGCACAAACGTGATTTTGTGTTGGACAAATTAACGTCCCGTCGGTTTTTTTTCCACCTTTATAAGTGTAAATGACTACAAAAAGAAGTCATTTCAATAATGGCTAAACCACGGCCGCAACGGGTATGTGTCAAAACAACGCATTCCTCGTGACATCGCTGGGTTTAGACTGGATCATGGTCTGATCGGTAGATGAAAGAAGCATTTGAAGGCATGTTAGGTCACATTGCGCACACAATAAGGTACATCTTCCATATATAATTAACTCAAAACTACTGTATTTATATTTTGTCCTCTACATGATATTGAACTAGAAAAAGATGCATAAGAATAACCATGTCTACCATAATCACCCAAGACAACACTTGTCATGGCAGTATACATTTAACTCCTCACTCTCAGCATATACCGGATACCTCAGTACTGATACCTCATCCCTTTATAATCCTCTATTATGTATCATATTGTCACGAACATATAACCTCCGAACCTCCCTAGTAGTCTTCATTTTCTGTGGTTCCTGGGTGCCGACTGATCGTGATTCTCGATCCCCTCCGTTTTGGACTCGGATTTCGACTCGTGCAGCTGCTGCTCCGCTGGGAGCGTGCCACGTAGGCCGCAGTTCGTCGGCCTTTTCGTGTGGCACCGTTCGGGTGAGGTGAAGTTTGTCTGACTGGTGCTTACTTAGTAGGGAATGAGGGAAGTTTCGCCCCCAATAGAGATTCCTTTGGATCCAGCCACCCTCATTCCCTACTTTCGTCGCACCAGTCAGTTGTTGGATGCACCGTTCGGTGAAGTTGGACCGGTCCTCGACGTCCGACACACTTGGGAAGCACCGGTTCGGCGTGCAGGTGCTGTCGGTGGCGAAACACGGGGTCGGTGGGCGAAATCGGGAAGAAGAGTTCCACATCGGAAAAAGCTCCGTACTCCGTACTCCCAGGTCTGACCCAGGTCCCTCTGTACTGCTGAAAACCTCACTGAGTAGTGATTGAAAATCACCAACACCAGTAAAATCAGGTCAAACTAACTGACCTGTAGAAATCCCTCAGAGAAGTGACACTTCCCCTGTCTCCCCCCCAACCTGCGAAACTCTGCACACCACACACATCCTGCCGCAGCCTACACGTGTCGAAGCATCCTCTCCTTCGTCGTTCCGGAGCCAGACCCGGCCGACGGGCCGTGCCCATCGGTGATGCCATTCCTTATGGCCTGCAACCGCGCGCGACCACGCGTGGCCGAAGGCGACGACGCGACACGCGGCTCGCGCACGGGGAGGACCGGGCACGAGACGCCTCCAGCGGATCAAAGAAAACGCTTCAAAGGATGCGACGGTTGGGCTCCGACTGGCCAAGGTGAAGTGGAGTAAGATGGCGATGTCCACCGAGTCCATGGTTGGGGTTCCAGACTGATGAAAGTGATCAAAACGGGCTTCCAATGCGCATGACCACACCCGGATCGGTTCATCCAGGAGATGTGCACGAAATGCTTGATTGATCTGGATTGTGAAAGATACAAGCTTAAGACAATCACAGAGAGCAAAACAGTATCCCGGCAAAAGACCCCAAACAGTGTTGAGATGAGCATAACGATCATTGTAGGAAGATCTCTTGTGAACACTTGTAGAAAACCGTGTGCAAGAACACTGTAGCAAGATCTTTTGAGAGCACTTGGCGCCCTGCATCTCAGAGCACTTGTAGAAGATAGATGTGGCAAAAAACTATGTGCAAGATCACTCTAGCAAAGTCTCTTGAGGGGATTTGTAGGAGATCACTATAGCAAAATCTCTTAGAGAGCGCGATGCACTTGTGGATGATCTCGATCGTACGTAATTACCATGCGCAAAGTAGAGTCAGAGAGCACGATGGCACAGCAATTGCCACGTAAAGTAACAGAGAACACCATTGCACGCCAATGGCCATGACATCTGCACAGGCATTTCGATCCGGCACCCGCCTGTGCTCCACACGGTGAGATCGGGGAAGGATCTGAAATTCGGAACATGAAATAAAGGATTCATGTGATGTTTCACCGCTTCATAGCATTGTTCAGTGTTTCTTAACCTTCAAAGGTAAACACAACAGTGAAACTGTGCTTTGGGACCTGGCGATAGATAGTTGTATTCCACTTGCTAGTGGATGTCACTTAGCTGTTGGCATTGAACATGCAGCTCGAAGAACCCCGAAGCCACTCAGGAAGAACACCAGCAATTGAAGAGGGACACAAATGGAGAAACTCATAGAAACTCCATCAAACTATAGTTGCTGAAGAGGTTCCATTTTTTGACAACAACGTTTGAATCAAGAACAATCCTAAAAAGTTCACGTATTTCAAGAGTCCTGAGCAAAATCCAAGACCCCCTCGCCTGGTGAGTGACTTCACCAATGGAATCAAAACCCCAAGACCTTGCGATCTGATCACCCTTCTCTTCCAATAAAGTCGTCTCTTTCCTTGACAAGACGACACCGCAACAGAAGGTTCGCACCACAAACTTCAGCACCAAAATGACCCAAAAGGGTTGCCACACCTTGCCCTAGCCTCAACCCTAGCCTTCCAAGACGGCCATTGAAAAAAATGGCTCACTAAGACCCATGGCTTTTCAGTGAGAACCATTCAATCAATGGCTCTGTTGGACTCCTGGGGGCCTTCGCACATGGCCGTGTGCCGTGTGCGCCGCGAGACGCGAGAAGAGAGAAGAGTGAGACGCGGGCGCGCCTCCGCTGGGCCATCGGTAGTCATCTTGCCAGAGCTCGTTCTTTGGCCATGGCACGTGATAACTCATCGGACACGTCCGAACGCGAGATCGCGTGAAGGAACACGCCCCGCGAGCCCCCCCACCTGACTAAACACGGCTGAGAAAGTCTAGACCTTCGTGGCCACGAAGAGGGGACACAAGAGGCTGGTGAACTGGGCTTCATGAAGAGCTGAGAACAATGAAGTGAAAAGAGGTGCTTTAAAAATGGATGTGAAGTTCATAAGGACCTGGTCTGAGTCACTGATGCTGCTATGCATATTTGGGCCTGCACTGTCTCTGGTCAGAGCTGGTCGGAGCAGGAAAGCTCCGGTGGTGTTGGCTCCGGGGTATCCATCTGATGCACGGGAGCTGCACAAGGTGCTCGACAAATAGAACAAAGACCGTTTGCTACAGCGTGTTTGTTTTCCGTTCTCCACTGTAACCATGCTTCTGAAGAAGTACATGTTCAGTCCACAGCTTTGCCCCCAAAAGGCCCAAACTGCCAGGCATATACATAAGTTTTTTAGGTTCAAGCCACTTCTGGATAAGAATGCAACTTTGGAACAAATAGTTATCAGAAAGAGATGTTCTTCTTACCTTGCTCTGTATGCATTTCTCTAACCTTTTTGCTCGGACAGCGCCCGCTGAGCCAAAGGCAGCATGACGACGGCGAGAGAGCATTGGCATAGTGCTGGATGCTGCTGTGACCAAAACGGTTCAAAACAAAAACGTAACACCAAAAAGCACCTGAAAAAAAGTAGCACCAAAAAAACCACGGGAAAAAGACATGGTTCCACAAAAGTTGGTTTTTTTCAGCTGAGGTGAGTATTTATAGTATTTGATTGGCCAGACACCTGTTTTTGTCGGGTTTCTTCAACTTCAGGTCCATCACAAATCAAACACCGTGTGATTTGGGTGGTTTTCGCAGGAAGATCACCACATCAGCATCGACACCGGTGTTCATCGGGGAAAACACCCCATGTGCGCGGTCATCGACCCCTTTCGATCCACCCCTTTTGATGGGCCTACAATGAGTCGTGTGGCCTCCGGCCAGGGCTGTAGACGACCGATGTGGAGCCACACGAACATGACACATATGAGAGTTGATTACGAACTGTTGGCTGTAGACTGGCTGCTTTTGCCAAGATTTGATCAATTCAGCTGGATGTTGCACCACGTGATATCGATGTTTCCTAATGAGTGAGCAATAGAATGTCCAATCTCACCAACACCACAGGTTGCTGATTGATTGACGCCCCAACCAGAGGAGGGACTCTAGAAAGGCGCGTGTTGCCCCTCGAAGACAGGCTCGAGCCGTTTTGCCCAGCCCGTTGGCTTTGGACTCATCAGTGGCATTTCACCCACTACCAAGGGCCCCACAAACCATCAAAAACCTGGTTTTCCCTAGCAAAAAAACTGGTTTTGGTACGTGAAAGCCTCTATTTTTTTTCATGGTTTCGAGGGCCCCTGGTAGGACCTGGTGAAACCTCCACTCTGAGCAGGTGAAGAGGTGTCTGTAACGACGGACTCGTCCGTCTTCTTCGCAGGAGGACGACTGGCTTCATCCTTCGTGAGGGAGGGAGGGGTAGTGTTTCTACTGCACGGGAGATGCAACGGGCTTCTCAAAAGAACTCACGACAAGCCACGAAACCTCGATCGGAGAACCGACAAAAACCACGAAGCCTCGTCGCTCGTCACCAGGCCCCAAAACCCCCTCGCTGACGCTTCGCCCCGATCGTGTCACCCGGAGAAGGCCCTTCCACCACATCTGTGCTGGGTAAACAAATCTCCATCGAGGGCTCCACCCCGGAGGGGTGAATGGGTCGGGCCTTCAAGGGCTGAACCTCGGGTGACTGACCAGGGGAGCGAATTCTTCGTCTTCGTTCGGCAGATGCCTCCCCCCTGAGCCTCCGCACTTAAGCCAAAGTACTGCTCAAAGACCGGATGCCTGCACTTAAGCCATGAGGAGGTAACGAACGGAAAAACGCTCAGGGCCAGGAGATGGGATTCACTGCCCGGCGGGATGTGTTGCACCCAGCAAGAGCAGCCCTGGGGTGAAAAAACCGCAGCCCTTCGTGTTGCACGGAGACACCCACCGCGAGACACGACACGAGACACCCTCTGAGATTGCTACTGAGGAGAGAAGCACCTGCCGATCCCCAAAACCACGACCAATCTCGAGCTTGTCCAGATCGCGCGCAGGATGAGACGTGGCCATCAGCAGTGGATTGGGGCGCACTGCTCCAAAACCACTGCCATTTGAGTGCGTGCGGGAAAAGACAAAGGGAGACCCCCCCAGTTCAACACCTGGAAGACAGAAAACAGACCAGTCAACCCATTGGAGAACATGCACACCCCAAATTCTAGGGTCTAAGTCCCAAGACGATACTTTTTCCATTTGACGTTTAGTAAAGGAAACTCCCGGTCCTCAGGTACCCGTTCGTCAGACCATTCGAGAATAACAGTCTTTCACTCCTCGGGACGAGGATTGGGACTCCGTTCACCTGACCTCGGTCGCTCGGTCCCTGGGTCATGGCAGCATGCCATCCGCTTGGAGAACGGTCGCAGCTACATGGGGATGACACTTGGTGAAAGGCAAACACTGCCTACTGGAGAGTCCATACACAGCCAGCCGACTCAAAAACAACTGTCCGTACCAGCCAGCGACTCAAAAACAACTCCACTGCTGGTTTTTCCCGAGCGCAGAGAACAAAAATAGAGAGAAAGGTGCAAACCCCATCGCTGTCCGCCCGGCCAGTCGCAACGGCGTGGTGGACCAGCTGCCTCCACCAGACACCTCGGAGGGGTGGACGTCGCTGGCCCAGAGGTCTCTCGACACGTCGCTGGCCCGAGAAGGGGAGCTTTCCGTTCATCATCGAGTTCTGCGTTCCGTTTGTTCGGTGTCAATTCCGTTCCAAGTAAAAAAAAGAAAACAGTGTTTTAGATCTGAAGTCTAAATGACAGTACCTGATTCAAATCCCTTCTCCTATTGATGAGTCGTCGACTTGATTCACTCCCCCCCTACCCCTAAGAGTAGTTGGCCGGTAGCTGGCGGTCGTTCGTCTCACGGCTTGTCTCCACCGCCTGTCGGGAGTCCCGGCGTGTAGAAGCTTGAGAGCTGATCTGGCGACCAAAAGGCCTCCCGGCGCTGGGAAGAAGTCCCTGTCCCGCCTGTCCCTGTCCAGGTCCCATCAAAGCTCAAGGCTAAGGGCGGCATAGGCGGCAAAAACCACGCGGCTAGTCGCAGAGTGTGATGTGCTCATTAGTGACGGTGGAGTCGCTGCGTGACTGTGAACAGATTCAATCTAGAACCTTTCCTTCCAAGAGGCCTCTGAGCATCCCCAGTGCTCCTACTATCGTGAAAAGATGTGAAAAGCATAAATGGTGGTGGCTGTCTTGTTTCCTTTTGTCCGGCCAAGGTAACAAAGTATAGTGACTGCAAAACCAAGAGATGTCAATGACTTCTGAATCATTTGTTGAACCCTTTTTCAAGAACGAGTATTCGACATCGTGAAACAAGTCATTTCTGATTTTTTAAAGCTTAAAGTACCCCGATACCAATGTCTCTTCCGACCAAAACTCATGTCTCGACCCTGATTATATATCCTAAACCCGTTGGCCCGTTCCAGGTTTCTTGGAAAGGGCACTCTCCCATCCGGGCATCATCCTCTCCCATGCGACATGCTACTACAATGCTGTACATACATCCCAGACACTCCATGTATGCCATATATGCCTACATTGACCCCCAAAACCACCCCAATGTACGCATGCATATATATATATATATATATACTGTATATATATATACTGTATATATATATATATATACGGCAGGAGTATCTGGACATGTACTACCACCTTTCTTCCGTAAGTACGTCCAGCCCCTTTTAACCGGGGGCGTTTCACCCACCGTCATCTTTCGGCCGATCGGTCGGTCGGAGGACGGGGGCTTAGGTTCGACGCTTCGTGAAGGAGATCTGCGAAGGGTTCGACGGTTCAACTCACCCGGAAGAAGAAGAGCTTGAACACCCGCAATGGAGGTGTTTGACCCTGCTCCGGCCAAAAGAACTTGCTGATATCAAACCCATTGATACTAAGTGCTAAGTGCTGCTATACTTTCACAAAGACCCAAGCAAGGTCTACTGTTTTTACTCCTTCCTTCTTTCGCCCAATCCGGAAGAGGGGCAACCACGACGTGCTTGACAGCTTCAGCCCCCCCCCTAAGCTCAACCAGTATAGAGCATACCATACTTTATACTATAACAGCTGATCTCGTGAAACCCACAGTGGATCCACCCCTTGCGTCCGGCTTCCCTTCCCACCACGCTCCTTGGGGGCTCGATCCCCCGGGGCGCTCAGGCGCACCTGCAGCGCGCCGACGATCGTTCGCGTCAATCGTGCGCGCTTGGGAAAAAGAGGATGGGTTCGTTCGCGTCACGTACTCAGATCATCGTACTCGGATTCTGCACGTTCGCGAAGGAGCGGAGCTAGCTGCGCTCGACCGCATTTGGTGAACAGTGGGGTGTCCCATGGTGTCCCAAAAAATGAGGTGACCTGCAGGTGGTCCACATACCTCCAGGGAGTCCGATGGTCGAGCTGCATCTCGCCCCTTCGACTGTCGAACCACATGACGAATTTTCGAGTTCCTCGGTGTCAGTGTGGCAGCAGGGCAAAAGCTGGACGGAAAACCAGTGATGTGCGACCAGGTTGGGGGGAAGGTGCGAGGTGTTCATGGCTTTGGTTCTGAAAGTCCTGCCTCAAATTCCTGGCACACCCCTTGTTTCGTGGTCTCAATCCCAACCACCATCGTCTTGAAAAGGATTTTCAACCTGAAGGCCACCAGGGGGGGGGAAGGCCTTGGAAGTAGGATGGAAGGAAAGACCTTGGGATCCATGCCAAGTCGTCCGGCACGTCCCCCGGCAACGAACGGACGCCACCCAGAGTCCTCACAGGTCCTAGACCCTTCGAACAAAGCCATGCAGAACTTCTAGAAGGGTTCCTTGGGTGCTTGGTTTCTTGACCCCACTTGGTGACCCGATCTCCAAGCCCAAAAAGATCTCCAATCATCCTCACCAAATGGTCATTTTGGGCTGTTTCGGGCACCGTTGGGCTGTTTCGGGCACCGTTTGGCGCGCACGCATCTCCATCGGTGACGAGTGGTCTTCGGTGCATTTCGGGCACCCACCCGGCAGCGTTTGGCGCGCTCAGTAGACAGCTCACGGACGTTTGACCCTGTGAATGGTGGTATAGCGACAGATGAATGAGTAAGTATGATAAAATGACTAGCTTTATGAGCCAACGGTCGGACGTGGATGGCAGACGTGGGCGGCCCCCTTTCGTTCTGTTCAGACCTCTATAAACAGTGTGTTTTCTGTGTGTTCACTCCACTTCCATGTTCTTCGGAACTTAGAACTTCTCCCCCCGTGCCAAGCACGGAGCAGCCAGAACCCAGTGGCCACAGGGTGCAGGTGCCAGTGCTCAGCAAAAGAACGAACGATGGCAGTCTCCATGATTGCCCCAAAACCTTCCTGTCTGCATAACCCTGGGTGCTTGGATAGGACAAGAACCTGGAAGCAAATCAACATGATCGACATTGCTCTCAAATCCCATCCAGCAGACAAAACACAGCAAATCAACACCACGGTGAACACCGCTGTTTTCACGGCCGGCTCCAGAAACCGGACACCTGAAGCAAGAAGAACTTGGTGAACATCAGCACCAGGCGCGGCAACGACGTGGCGGTCTCCCGGTCTCCGTGGCGGTCGTGGAGTCCTCGCCTCAGCCTGCTTCGCCAGCACCATGGGACTCAGGGCCTGAGCCGCAGAGAGCTGCACTGACTCGACTGGTTGCTTCATACGGAACCAGAGGTGAGCCCAAAACTACTGGTTAGATCAACGAAAATGAGAAGGAATGTCAAAAAGAATAGAAGTCCCCATCAAGACTCATTGAACTCTGGGCTGCACTCCACTTACGAAACCCAACCTCACGTTGGCTCCATCACGTTTAAAAGGTTCTAAAGCCAAGAGTCTTCCCCACGAACCTGTCACCTCCTTCAACACAAAACGGAAGGTGAACACCAGGAAGGTAAAAAGAAGACTTAGGAGCCACTTCAGGCAGAGAGTAGGTTGGTGTTCACGCACTGTCATGGTTCAACATGAAGAAAGAGTCTCAAATTCTCAAATTCATCCAAGTTCCCAATAATTCATCCTCCAATTCTCAAATTCATCCAACTTCTAAATTCATCCAGGTTCCCCAGGAAACTCAAAGTACATCCTCCAATTCTTCTTTGGGATGCCCAAGTCAGTCTGGGCGTGACTTGGGTGAGGCAGGGCAGAAGCTTTGTTCGCTGCGAAGGCTACACATGTGACAGCTTCTCCACCAGAAGCGCTCTGAGCATTCGCGTTGGACTGGTCACTCCCAACCGTGAACACGACGCGAATGGTTTGCCCGCGGAGGTGTTTTGTTAGTTTTGTTTGGTCTCTTTTCAGGGCCAAGAAAAATCTGAAAGAAGCTATTTGATCCCAAGACCCCCCTCATGAATGAAGCTCTGAAGCTCAGCTTCTCAAGCTGAAGAGAACCTATTATATATGAGCAAGTGATGCATGTGTCATATTTCTTTCTTTCAACACCTATATAGAACCTGAATGACGTCTATTTTGGACCACAAACCACCCAAAATATGGTCTTTAATTCTCTTCACTTCACCTGTGTCGAGATCAGTGCCAAGTCTTTGGATTCCCTGTCCTCCCTTCACGATTCGTACGCCCTCTTTCTTGCCGGCAGTGCCAGAAGTCTTGTCGAAGCGGCACGAATTGTCCCACGCATCGGCTTGCTCTCGGTGGCTCTTCTGCAGGGGACATGAGCGCGACATGGGCCGACAGGCCCCAAATCAAGCGGTGCACATGTTCACAGACCCCAAGAAAGGAAGTTCGTACTGGACGTTCCATCACGCAAGCTTCTGTCAGAAAAGCTCTCACATGTCCTGCGATCATTCCACAGTGAAGATCGAGAGTCAGGGGTCTTTTTTACTTAAATAGAAGTAGCAGCGATCCTTGAAAGTCCCATCCTTGTCTTAAATAGAAGAATCCTGATGATCCTTGACTTTCTGGTGCTCTGAATATCTTGGAATCCTCATCTCTTGTCATGCTGATTCTATATCTGTCCAGGCCACATCATCCAGTGCCATCGACCCCGTGGGGGGGGGGGGCGACCCCTGGCGGGCGACCGACCGCCCAGAGGACTTGGTGAGCTGATCCGATGGCCCCCGATTCTCCGCGCCGGTGGGTGCGCTAAACCAATGTGCCGAAAGCAACAGCAAAAGCAAGACCCGGAAAAAAAAAAAAACAAAAAACACCCCCCCCCCCAATCGTGAAATCCTGGTCTTCCTGAAGGAAGGAAATCCTGAAATCCTCCACAAGCGAACCAACAAAGCTCAGACACGACCAGGATATTTCATACAAGTGTTTTGGGTGATGCAGGATTTCAGCTGTCCCCGATGAGTAGTCACGGGTACTGTGGGGTCACTGGTCACTGCCGCACTGCAAGCTCTTGGCTTCGCAATGTTGATTGGTTGAGCTCCGGAGTTTGGGGCATGTTGAATGGAAGACTGAGGACTTCCCTTACAGGCAAGGCATTTGGATCCTAGTGTTGGAACATCTATAAATGTGGCCAAAGCAAACAAGTTTCACTGCCAAGAAAATACATGTTTAAAAGAAACGGTCAGAATTAGAATGCGAATGAAAGAAGCAACTTGCAACATTGTGTCCTGCAAAAACCTCTGTTCACAACCATCGACTTTCACTTGGGCCGGATCAGCTACTCAGTAGCCGTCATCTGCAGCTCCACGGGCATACACGCGCCGGTCATCCCGCCGGTCATCCCGCCGGTCATCCCGCCGGTCGTCCCGCCGGTCGTCCCGCCGGTCGTCCCGCCGGTCATCGCGCCGGTCATCCCGGCGGTCGTCCCGGCCGTCTAAGCGATCCTGCACCAGATGGGCAGCTGATCCGTCACGAACGGCACACACGATCGAGTCAGTGGAGGACATACAGCTCGTGGACACCAAATACAAGACCTTTGAGCGTTCTTTAACCCTAAATGCAGAGTCTCTCTCTTGATCCAGCAAGTGTCGGTCACTCATCCTTGTTTTGAGCAACATCATCATTGTGTGTGCATCCGGTGTCTATACAGTAGGTGCACGATTGGAGGATGAGTGAGGTTCCTGCTTCTGAGGAGTGCTTTGGCCTTTCCTGGCCCAGTGGATCTACTCTTTGTACTACCTTCCCAGGGCAGGAACTGGAGCAAAAGACTCGATACAAAGCTTTCAGACCGAACGACTACACACCTCCTTGCTTGGACACCATTCCTCAGTCCTCGCACCCCCCTCACCTGGCCCAACCCCAGCTGCTTCTCAGCTCGCATCCATCCTCCAGTTCAACTCCAAAAACAACTTCCCTCTCCATCAGCTCGGCTCACCTCGCTTTCCATCAGCGAAGCACCCCACCGAACGCCCCCGGCCTCCCGAGACCCGCGCGGCAGCCGCGGCGCTCTCCCCGGCGGCTTCGGCGGCGGCGGCCGCGAGTCCACAGAGTCAAACTCGCCTCGGCGACGGCAGCGGCGGCGCCGAACGAGTTCCATCGTCTTCGGACGGGGGGAGTGTTGGACGGGAAGAATTCAAGGCTCCAAAAGCCCAAAGGACCAAAGAACCAAACAAAAAGACGTCTCCTTTTTGTAGCCCGCTCGCTTCCCCCCCCTCCCTACTTAATTAAGTAGGCGCCTACTTGATTGGGTAAGCTAGTAGTACCTTACTTAAGCTACTAGCATGGACGCAGGATAGCTCACGCTTCTTCAAGGAAGCTCCGCCTGACGCTCGCACTATTCATTTGGTTCCTAGATTGTTCAGGAAACTTAAGTTCCCCCATCGTCCTTGGAGCTTCGGAAAGCTTCGGAGAGAGCTTCAGCCCGTCACCAAACGTGGCTGTTGGAAGCCATTGGCTCTTACTGCGCTGCAAACCCGTCCTTCTAAAAACCTCTGCCAAAAACAGCCCCCTGCTTCCTAGGGCTCAGTTCTTCTGATATTGTACCCCAGGATCATCCACAGCGTCAAACATCGACTACCCCTACCCATCCCCTACCCATCCCCTACCCATCCCCTTACCCATCCACTACCCATCCCCTACCCATCCCAACCTCCCAACAGCCTATGGGCCATCCCAAGGCTCGGCCCCCCAACGGCTCCTCTGCTTTCCTGAACACCCCCCCAGGTGCCCGCCCCACACCCTCGGTCCAGTGGCTACTGCGGGAGTCCTTGGCACGCCGGGCCTTCTTCTTGCGAGGTTCACCTGGATACCGGGGTGTCTCGACCCCGGGACAGGTGGGGGGTCTCCAAAGGAACCAGCATGTGTTGCCGGCCTCGTTCCGGTTCAACCGATACCCACATGACGAGTGCTTTGATGTGAACAGCACGACCGACAACGTCAACTCTAACGACCGAGGACCTGAAAAAGGAAGAAAAACAGCAATGACGACCACTGATGGTTCAGCACTCGGTCTGGAGGGTCTCGAGGTCTGGATATCAAAAGGTTCTTAGGGTCCCCAGCACTGACGCCGGAAAGGTCCCCAGCACTCGACTCCGACTCCGGCTCCCGAAACCGTATGACTCTACTCCACCGTCGGAGTAAGTCGTAGGAGTCATGACTTCCAGTCCAGCCGCCCGAAACAGAATGAGTCATGACATCGTCGTGAAAGCGAAATTGAAATCCACTCATGGGATCCCACACTTTTGGACCGCAGTCGATACACCACAGGCATGGTTCAGCCCATAGCTCTGGGCTGCTTCGGGTCCTGGAAGCCCGTCCCACGGCCACGCCTTCACGTTCGCGCGTCTCCTTCTTTTTCTCCTGGCAATGGCAGGAGAGGTTCCAGGACCACGTCTTTCAAGCCAACTGGAGAGAGGTCACAGGGCGGGGCCCAACACCTGATCGTGGTGTTTGCAAAAACTGCGAGACCTTCAATCGATCCAGAATCCAGGGGGTTGGATGAAGGCGTAAAGTGAGAAATCTCAAAAGACCCAGTGGGGCTGCCAGGTAGGCAGCTGCCTTAGTAGGCCCTTGCCTTTGGTATGTCTCAAACTCTGTGCGCTGAGTGATTTCAGAGTGACCGAACCAAAAAAGATCCTGTTAAACCTTTCCTTTCAACCAAGTCTTGCCTCACCCAAGTAAACCCACACCAAGTCTTGCCTCACCCGGGAAGACTGACATAGAACCTTTGCAAGACCATGTTCCTCTGCAAAACCGGGTGTGTGCTGTTCAGGTTCGGTCTCGTCTCTTCCAGCGCGTGATCCCTGGTCTCGCCTTGGGCGATTCGTAGATCTTTCCCGGGTCGAAAAGGCCAATGATCTGCTCCACTTGGGCAGTCAACTGGCGTCCACTTGGGCTCCCAGATCAGCCCATGTCAGCCGCGACGGACCCACCGCCCACGCCCAAGCGCCGCCCGGTCCACCCGTGTCCGACCCGGCTCCTTGGCGGTGGCCGAGGCGAACCTCCGCGGGAAGAGATGGCGGAGAGACGGTCGGGAGAGACACCCTGTGTGTCGAAGACGTCAAGAGCGCCCGGCGTGAACGGAACATGAGGTCGGACTGGGTGTAGTTTGGGGGTTCTGGTGACAGTTTGGGAAAATTTGGGAAAAGGCTGGAGTCGAGCAGAACTCCGATTTTCTGAATGAAGCCACTCTTGAGGCATGACCTTGTCACCGTTGGACCATGAAAGACCATGAAAGCCGCACCCAGTGACCTCCGTGCAAGACCAGATGAACCCATTAGGACCCCTCTTCCGCCCATGTGTCGGGTTGCTCCCCGGTGCTCAACGAGTCGACGACTCGTCACGGAGTGAGTCACGTCGGGAGCTGGGTCGAGCGGAGCTACGATATAGACGCCGGAGCTGTTGGCTAAACCACCCAAGAACCGGACCCAGAAACGACCTCGTTTCCGGTGACGAGGTCTAAGCTCTTGAAGTCTTCTATATTCCGGGCGTTATGTCGCAAAAACATATCAGATACAGCAGTGGTCTGTATTCAACCTCTTTGCCATTCATGGGTCCTGAATCCCACACAGGTAACCTGGTTTTCACGAACGGTTCTAATACGACAACGACCTCCCACAAGTGCGTTGTCGTAAGAACTAGACCAGGGCCAGAAGCGGGGGGGTCTCCGCGTCTGCCTGAAATAAAACGCAACTGGTTTGCGGATGCAAAACCTGGACCCCAAAACGGTAGGTTCACGCTCCCGATCTCACAGACGAATTCACCGTGAAAACTGCCCCGACGCGTTCGAGAGACGTGTCATGCCAATAGACCCTGCTGGGCCATTCCTTCCAATGGTGAGTTCCATTCCTTCCAATTCCAGCGCTCATGTGCGTGTATCATATGTCCGTCCGTCGGGTGGTCTTCTTTGGGGGTTCTCGTTCGGGTTTACTCTGGCCTTCTGTTGTTTTCTTTTCTGATTGTGCACAGATTGGGATCGGTAGGCAAGGCATGCATCGTTTGGGGATACTCTTTCTTCGTCTGAACAAACACCCCAGTACCCGGAACTGTGACCCGTAACGCTCTCCACGTGTTGCGCGCAACACGACGCTCACGACGACGGGCTCGTCTCACGGAGGTTCCCAAGGTTTGACCCTGTCTTCGGGGCGACCAGCTGACCTGAGATTTCTGCCGGTCCATCTTACCCCAGATCAGCCGAGAGACATGTTGAACTGGCAAGACTCCTGAGCCACGCACCAAACCGTCACATGAAGATTCCAAGTTTCTTTTGGAAGCCCAGCCACAAATTGGCGTGTAACATGGGCTACGATCCAACGAGCATTCTTCCTTCGAGTATTTGGGATGTGAAGCTCGAAAGGGGCCACTTGTTTTGCCTCGAATGGTCGGATGCTCAGAATCTTGGACAGTGGAAGGACGGGGAGCTCAGCGATCAGTATACCGTTCACTACACTCCCGTGCCCCAAAGGGACGACGTCTTTTCCGGTGAACCCTACGCTTCGGCAGTGAGGTACGATCGCCACACCCCCTCCAAAAGGTCGCTTCGGTTTCACGTGGCTGCAGTTCCAGTCTGAGGTGTACACAGTGTACGTTTCCGTCGCCGTGCTCACCCTACCCTAACATTCCAGTCATGCCTCATGCCTCAGCCTGTTAGTGGTGGATGGATTGACTTCCGGGTGGAGTAGTTCATGAGTCACGTCACGGAAATTCTGGGATACTGGCGAAAATGAGCAACTCAACCTCCAAAATCACACAAGGCCCAAACCGCATTTTTAAAAAACGGCCGGCCCACGGATGGCCGCGCAAAGTTCATCTATCGTTTGGCTTTGACACTTGTGCGGCATATTTGCCTACATGGGGAGCTTTCGGGGGTCCATGTAGGCATGTATTGTGGACGATCCACAGAACACGCGCAATGCCCCGGAATGAGTGCTGGCCAAGGGGCGCTTTGCAAAGCTTTCTGCTGCTTTGATGAGAAGAGGTGCAAGTTCGCCAGGATCGACGCTTTCATTCGAGTTCCTCGATGAAACCACCACCCAAAGGGGTTGACGCATCCAGACGCCCGGGCACGAGAGGTTCTTTTTCCCTGTTTGGGGAAAGCAAAACGCATCAGAGATGGGAAAGCAAGCAAGCAGAGAAGGTGGTTCTGAATGTAACAGTACAATGGTCATCCAAACGCTCCACACACATTCTTCTGCGCTCCGCATTCTTGATGTATGGTCCTTCACACAAAACGTCTGGGGTTGGAGAAGAGGTTCTCCGGATCCACGGGCGAAACGAGACACTAGAGACACTGGAGACATGTCGGTTTGCAGGGTCCAGTCGATTGGAATCTTGGAACCCTCAGGACGAGATTGCGAACGGCGACAGGGTGAACAAAAGAAGTAATTGGTGTGTGCTTTTACTGAACTATGTGAATGAAAACACCCGGATCAACAGGAAGGAACTGCCATATCAAGCTTCCAAAAGCCATATCAGAAAAAGACACCACGTGGTGAGAAAAGAGAGTCCAAATCGCTTCCTGTAAGCCTAGCGCAGCCTAGCGCAGCCTATCTCAGCCTCGATTCGCGCCCTGTTTCGCATATTGTTGGCTCCATCACATCCGTCACAGTGGCTTTAGCTAAGAGACCCAGCGCTGGAACGAGTCACCCGACGAGTTCTAACTAACGACATGCCGCGCAACCACACGTCCGTGCGGTCGACTTGTCCCCGAGGTCCCGATCGCGTCGACTTCCCCCCCGCTGTTGGACTGAGGCTGTGCAGGTTTTTCACCACCCGAAAGCATGATGGAAAGGGGCGCTCGCAGTGAGCTTAGGCTTAGTTAGGACCCAGTTCAACGAAAATCAACGAACCACGCCACGCGTCCCAGATTTGCTGTCCCAATGTGTCCCACTCGTAAAATCGGAGGATTGTGCTCCCAGATCGGAGAGGTAGAAGGTGTCACACTCAAACAAGGCTGAGTGGCTCCCCAAAATACATCTTCACAACCAGCTTCCAAGCAGTTCCAACCAAAAATAGCCCGGGGGCTGCAGTTCGTGACCTCTTTTTGGGAGTCTCTCGTCTATAAGTGGCCTCTTTTAGGGTCGATGAAAGTGTCATTCCGGTTATCTCAAAGGACGGTCACGGACTGGTTTGGTCCTGGGGCGTCCCCACGTGCATCTTCTCCCATCCGGGAGCGTTCGTTGGTGCATTTGGGGTACATGATGACCCAAGTTTGGGGCACAAGGTTTGCTTCTGGGAGGTGTACTTTTTTCCAACAGGTTCCCTGCAGTACGTGCCAAGGATTCCAGGTGACATCAGAAACCTTCTCTCAAAACCTTCCGACCGGAGGACACCTCATCCCACCGCCGACGAGCTCCCACAGAATGTCGGGGACAGACATGTTCCGCACGGGGAAAACACATGCACCGTGCCTAGTTCGGGTGGCACGTCAGAAATGAAGGCCTTCTCCTTAGGACAGACGACGAAGCAGCTTTCGGAGGCGAAAAAACTGCTTTGGATGAGACGACGAAGACTGATGGGCCCGCAAGTCGACTGGTTCTGAACGTAGGTATCGCCAAGTGTTCGACAAGGAAACCAGACCAAGATAGGGGCAATGCAATGAACATAGGAGGACATCCAACGACTCCAGGATTCAGGGTAACTTTGGAATCCTTCCCTGTTCCAGGAGATCCGCAAAGGGCAAGGAACATCCCTTCCAAGTACATGTTATACTGGAGAATTCACTACGTGGACTTTAGTCACAAACCACTGATCCAACTGATTCCACGCTGGATGTCCACCCCAGTGGTGATTTTCTGGAATGGATTTCAACTTCAACCACCGAATGGACTAGCCAACAAAGCCAGCTGGAGCCGAGTGGTTCGGTTCGGCAGGTTCCTTTGACGAAGAGCAACAAAGAGAGTCCGCGGCCCAGCTGCTGGCAGGATACACTCCAAAACATATTGGTCAAAAGAACGAAAGAAAGAAAGAAAGAAAGATAGATAGATAGATAGAATTTAAACGAAAGAAAGAAAGAAAGAAAGAGATAAAGTTGACCAGAACATACCAGAACCATCCAGAACCTGTGGATGTTCTGGATAAGGTCATCAGATCTTTGTTTTTTGCAAGAGACTTCAAACAAACGTGGCAACCAACTTTCAATTCACTTGGGTTGCGGCTTCCACCTCTATTCCACAGGACTTCCTACTGGCCCCTAGCACCGAACCACATGCAGCAGAAGGTGTCTTGGCGAAAACGACCGTCTTCAAACCGCCCTGTCTGACAGCCCAGTGGGAACGACGCCCCGAGGAATGGGCCATGATCAGTTCAAAGAAGGCGTTTGCCTTGATGGTCTTCCTGAGCAGTGGACGTCCCGCATCACATTGCGGAGCAGGTTTAAAAAAACATTACAGCTCGATGGAATCAAACCCTTGGGCTTAAGCTTCACAAGACAATCCTTTGGTGAATTTGGCATGCAAACAGTCTTGGGGGGTCACCAATCCTGGGAGAAGAGACATGGTCATACATGCGGCTTACATGCGGCAACTATGCCTGCATGTTCCTTTCAAAAGCTTCGTCCACCAAAAGGTGTTGTACCGGAAACAAAAAAATGAAAAAAAAACAGTCCCTCCAACATGCTTCTTCGGAAGATCCTCAGTGGGATTTGGGATCGATCCACGAGAATCTGGGACAGATTCAATGGCCGACCAGGCCAGGAATGGGATCGAAGCTGGGGGTCATTTTTCGGTCGCACGTCTGTGAAAAGCGGCTGTTCAGGGCTTTCCCCACAAAACCACTGAGCACCGATCCGTCACTCATGCCGATGGTCGGCCGAGTACCATTACAAGTTCACCGGTGAGCTGAGCTGCGGAGGCTTTTCACGTGCTGAGTTACCCGTCTGGCCCGTCTGACCAACACCAACACCATAGCACCAACACAAAACACCGAACTCCCAACAATGCCTTGTCTGACCCGCTTTGCAAGAAATGTCTAAGTTGGGTGCTATGCGGGTCAGACAAGGCATGAAGACCACGCACAATGGAGATCTGAAATTGCCACGGAGTACGTCTACAGAGTGATCCGGTAAGCACCAGAGTAGAAGCTCTTTTTCAAAGCCAACAGGGGCAAGTGAATGTCGCTATATAGACGATCTCGAATGAAGTAATTCGTAGTAAATTCATAAATCTTGAGAGAATCACCCATCACACCTTCACTTCTGGCCATATGCTCAGCAAGAGAGACATTCCCTCTACTTCTTGGATTTTCGTTTAGGATAGGTGGCTAAGGAGCTTGAGCCTCCGTCTTGATGTAGAGGTTTGGATAGTAGCATCGGACTTCTGAGGCAACCATCCCAAGTATGTCATCTGATGCGTTCATTCCCATACCTAGCACATTTACATGATGACGAACAAAAATAGCCAGGTCATGCCACCATGAGACAAGTCTGATGAGTCTGAGCCTCTGAAAATGACACCCATCTGGAAGGGAACCCCAGAATCCCTACAAAAAAGATCTAAAACAACAATTCTAAGATCACACAAATGATCACAAAAGCGAAAGAAATCCGGGCGGAAATTAAAAAAGAAAGACGCTCTCCGCGCTCTCCCGCTCCCCCCCTGCCCACCATGTGCACCGAACGCTCTCTCGTTCGGGCGCAACGAGGAGAGTTTGGCCGCTCCTGCCCACCAAGATCATGCCCTTCTGCAGCCACTTCAAGCGCTTGTCCGGGCGCTTCTGGACGATGTTCTCCAGCTTCCTGGCAGTTTCTGCATTTTGAGGATCGTGTAGCGTAGAGTGATAGAATTCATGTAGCATGTCGCGGTGGGAGAGGTGCTTGTCCGCCTATATTCTATCTACTATTACTATGGTTTGCACACAGGCCAAGGCCCTGATTTTGCAAACAGCAAAAGGCACAGTCGTGAGCCTGCTGTTTTGATTTGACTGGCTTCCTCGCACCAGTTCTACGGGAGCTAGCCCGTCAACCTGTTTGAAGTCTCGCAAACTACATGGGTTTGTACATGCTTTGCAGGGGTCCTCATCTACAAAAGTGGAGTGGTGCCGTCGACAACTTCTGGTTGTTACTTTTTCGGTTCCGACCGACCTTCACCTTCACCATGTTCTGCGTTCCTTTGTTGACCGGAAAGGCTCATGGCTTGGGTTTTCCAGTTCGACTACAGTAGATGGGTGTGTATTCTAATAGGGATACCAGCCCAATCAGTGGGTTTTTGTCTATTTACCTTCTTCCAGAGGGTCTTTGGCAGGTCTATTTATTAGAATACACCCCCATATTTTGCCCCGAAGACAGGAAGTTCCTGTCTCCTAAAGACCATGTTTTGAAATGGTCTTCGACTCCCAGGGTGAAGAAAAACCACTGTTGTTCAGAGAGCCCGGGCGATTCCATTCATCGGCGCAAGACCAAACCCGAACCCCCCGACCGACGACCGAGTGCCAAGTGGCCCCGGAAGACTACATAGTATGGCCGGTTTGTAGACTCTCCAGAAAAACAACTCCCCCATGTTTGAAGAGGTTGTTCAATCCAAATGGGGAGGGTGAAAAATTGAATCAAGGAGTCTACATGGCAGGGCTCCCATGAAAACGGCGATTTCTACTTCCTGTGATCATCCATCTCCTTCGACATACTCCAGGTAGACGGCAGGACCCCTCCGGATCCGATCCAAGGCTTCCTCACTTTCCAAAGGGATCAAATGGGGTCCCTCCGTGACATCGCTACGTCTTCCTCCTTGGAGCGGCCCGTTTTCATGGCCCAAGTCCCTCCCTCGGCTCAAGGCACATTTCAAACTCGGCTGCTTCCTCCTTTTCCCGCTCTTCACGCTCGTCCTTCTTCCTCCTGGCACGAGCATTCAAAAACGCAAATCTGTTCGCCTCATTCGGGATCTTGCCAAGTCGTAGAAGGAAGACTGCCGAGTCGTAGCTGGAAGACCCCCGACACGACGACGGGGTCTTAGCGGTCTTGGACAGTCCATAGAGGTCAATGACCTCACTGGAGTTGGTCATGTTCACATGGTCACACTACTTAACGAGGTCACGGAACTGTCCATGTGGCTCCGCCACTTGCCAAAAAAACGCGGTGTGTTCTACACCCTACCAACACGTGACTGCACCCTCCGTCGCCTGGGAGGGCTCTTTCTTTTGGACCAGGTCATGAGCCTCGATCGTTCTCCTTCCTTGAGCAGCGATCCGTGGCGGTCGGGGGCGAAGGGCTCCAGTCGAAAAGAACGGAGTCCAGCAGCTTACACTCACCAATGTGAGTAGAAGGTAAATGACTATGTGACATGTCTATGTATCGATCTATATACATACATATATGTAGGCAAATAGTCCTCTTTTCTGCCTTTCATGCTGTCACTAGCTTAGATGCACCAAATAGAATGCCCCTTTGAAGCTCAGGGGAGAAGTGTGGATCCATTAGCCAAAAGAACAAGCACATCTCCAAACATGAAAACAACGTCCAAAACTTGGAATAGATATCCATGAGAAAGTTCGATGCAGCCCCTTCCCGGTACCATCTTCACACAATCACTTCGTAGACGCCCCAAATGCACCGCCCAAGAGTCAGTTCGACCCAAGCTAAGTCTCAAGGCCCAAATTGAAAGCTGCTGGACCACAGCTCGCAGCTCAGAGCATGAGCTGTTGGACAGAATCCCACTACACCCAGCGTACGCCCACGGAATCCACCGCGCGAGCCTTCTCATGGGCCTGCCGCAAGGCCTCCGCCTTTGAAAGCACCACAGAGCCCGAGTCACGGTAGCCCAAGGTCGCCATGGCCCTGTGGCGGCCACTCGTTCGGGGGGGGAGTGGCGGTGATGGCGACCGAGTCGCTGGGCGGCTTCCGATTCATGGCTGGTGTTGGCCACATGGCTGGTGTTGCGGACAAAAATGGCCAGTCATTCGCCAGATACTTTGGACAAAGGCAAGGAGCTTTTGATTGGACCAAAAGAGTTACACTCACCGCTTGGCCATACCCTCTCCATAGCAGCGGATTTCGGTGTCAATTCGCCAACCCTCAAGCCCTCAAATCACGGGCTTCAACACATCGCTAGTAGGTTGGAGGCCATCGCTACGAGGGTGGAGGCCATGCTTCAAAAAACCTCAGGAATCTTCAACATCTTTGAACCCACCCAAGCCAAGACACCCCCACCCAAGGCAAAACACCCCGCAGTCCCCTGCCCCAGCAACTCCCAAGCTTGGCGGAAGGTCCTGGCCTCCAGAAACCGGGCCCACAGAAGTCTGTTCAAGGGAAACTCTACTGTATTCCAAATGCGCTCCAATCTGGTGGTGTCCCTCCTGAGCGATACCTTGCACAAATCCGTATCAAGGTGTAAACAATATCTATGCACTTTGGTGCATTCTTTCTCCATCGACGAACCCACTTGAACCACCGCTTGTCGCTGTGGCGGCGACAGGTTGGCTGCTGTGGCTGTGTCTTAGAGCCAGACTGAAAGCGAGCCATCAGTTTGTTGTGCTCCGTTGGGCACCACAGAGACAACCACCCAGTCCAAACAGTTTGTTGGCCCCTCAAAACCTACAGATACAGGATCCCTCCCAATATGAGGGTCTGGCCCCTACTTAGGACACTCCATCAGCATTTGACTAGGATCATTGAGGGGCCAACTCTGGTTCATGAACAATATGAATTCTCACGTTCTGAACGGCTGGACGAATCCACCGAAGTCTTCCTCGGTCGTGAATGGTCGTCCCGTGACACGTGTCACGTCTCGATAGAATGCGTTGGTTTCCTGCGTGTCATTTGCTTCCCCTCAACTATTTATGTTCGCTATTAGGTTGCAGGCCATCGCTAGTAGGTTGGAGGTCATCACTATTAGGTTGGAGGCC
>CAXAMN010017779.1:797124-910779 GCA_963970005.1 Durusdinium trenchii
AAAAACCACAGCAAAAACCGGTCTCGCCACAGAGGGCCTCCCCAGTAGGTCCTATGTTTCACCTGTTTCACACGGGCGCTGCGCGCAACAGACCATTTTTCGTAATGTTGCAGCATTTCACAGAGTTAGGGGACACCCCGTTTTGGCACCTCCGGGCGCCGAAGGGTGCTGAGATGACCTCCCTTCGGGGAATGCCTTTCGCGCCCTTACCTGCAGGCTTTCGCCGTTCGCTATGACCGCCACCTTCTATATCATCAACTAGTATGCCACTGGACTTGTGAGTGCAACCAGTTGAATGGGTTGTGCCACAAGAAAGGCTTTTTCCACGGCATGAAGCATAGCAACCACTGATCCTTTTGACATGGATACAACCGGCGTAGGAGCATAGCTATGCTCCTGACCTGCATCGTGACCAGGTTTTTGCCACACTGTGCAGTGGCCGCTGGTCACTGGTAATTGGGAAGTAAAGTCCATTTGAAGACTTTTGGAAGTTTTGCTAGAGCATAAACCCGCGCTGCCATGCTCTTCGTTCGAGAATTCAGGCCCATTGATAGAGAATAGTCTTCGTTTCACCTGTTTCACCTTAGCACAGAGGAAAGACTACAAGATGGTGGAGACTCGGCCGGTGGGCTCTGTTTGGCTTGTTTGGTTTGTTGTTGGGTTGTTTTTGTCCTTTTCTCCACCATCTGACTGTTTTTCCTTTCCTTCAAAGATGACCTGGGCACCATGCCCACACGGCGTCCGTACTCGTGGAAAAAACAGGAAGAAAGGACAGCTTGTTGTCTTATGGTCGTCGATTCCATGTACCGGAGGATGTCCGTTTCAATACATTTGTCTCAAGAAGTATGATCAGGATTACATGAAAGAGTCGTATCGAATCCATAAGCTTTGGACAGGTTTTCTACGTTTGTCAGAAGTAGCTGATTTTGTAGCGATTGAATGGCCAAAGCGATGCGCTTATTGAGGATGGAATCAAACGAAAGAGTTTCTGAGAAAGAGAGCTCTATATTCCACCTTCGTTGAAGCGTGTTCAGTCGATTTGATGCAGAAGAGTCAATTGGTCAAGAAGGCTTTGAAAATAGACCCTGATAGTACCCGTTTACTTGAAAGTCTCAAGGTCTGTGTCTGTAATGGTCACCATGATCATTTGCCTTCCAAAGATGTCAATTGGAAAGAGACACGGCATCATCCGAAGAAGCTTTGCGAGCTAATCCTTAAAGGATTTAAAGCCAAATTAACCGTGTAAGAGTCGTGCATTTTTCGAGTCCAGAATGGCACGTTTTTGCAGAAGTTCGTAAGACGAGTCTTCGTAACTTAGATCAGGCATAGGATAAGCACAGCTTTGATATTTCGCTCATACCGTCCTGAGGTATGATGATGGCCGTGGATGTGGGAACAATGCTTGCTGCGCTTAGCTTGGAAGCCGCGGCCGCTATGGTCTTTGCAGCGGGGGTCATTTGTGGCAGCCTGCTGAGCTGCTGCTGTCTGAGTCGGCGTCGTGAGCATGCTGGTTTTCAAGTCGTTTGAAGAAGGAACCTTCTATCACGGTGAGTGATGTACCATTGCCCAAGTCGTTGGGGCAGCGTGAGAAGGTCTATTTCCCAGTGAGTGAGAGCAAGGTTTGTGTGAATCCAACTTGCTCAGGCATGGTAGCGCCAATGTCGAAAGACTTTTGTTCGACATGTTTGTCCTCACTGAAGAAGAATAAGAAGGCGTAATGTCAGCCAGTTGATCCGAACAAACTGTCCAAGAGGGGGTGAAGAAATCCAATTGTTGGATGGCCACCTTGGTCGTGCTTGTTATTTTGTTTCGTTTGTTTGTTTTGTGTTGTTTGGTTCGTGTTCAGAAAAGGAGAGAACCGGACTTTAACACTGCAGTTTGTTTCTTGAAGTTTTGAAAGAGTTCTTTAGCGCTTTCGAGTGTTTAGAAGTTGTTTGTAAACAGTTGCTGTGTGTAGTTTGCATATGTACAGTTGTTCAATGACTGTTACTTTTGGCTCAAGTGTGAGTAAAAGGGCGCGAGGGAGTGCACTGCGTTAGCTTGAGTTGTTGTTTGCTTGGAGAGTTTCGAGAGCGTGAGCACGAGTTTTGGAGTGTACCGGACTCATCGAGTGAGCCTGTTGTGAGCTTAAAGCTCCAGGGAAAATGTAGTTTATCGTAAGGTCTGCTACCAACGTTCTTCGTGGAAAGCCAGCAAGATTTGGAAATTCCAGGTTCGCTGCCTCACAGATGCAACGTCTTGCTTTCTGTGCCTGAACACGCTTCAGCTGGCCGGGCAAGTCACATTCCAGCACTTGCGCACCCAAAAGTGTTCAAAACAGCGTAGGCATGTTCCAGAAGGTTTTGCTTTGAACCATCGCACCACGTCTGCAGGATTGCCGCGTTGCCAAAGACATGGAAAAGTTCTTCTGACAGCTGCCAAGCAGTTTCCTGGTAGAAGCAGTGGCGTGACTTTCAGTCAGCACGGTGGCGACCCTGGAAGAAAGCGTTTGCGTGCATGATGTTCTTGATCCAAAACAATCAAGCTTGCAGATCAACAAGTGGATTTTTTCAGCAATCTGATTGCGGCCTTGCACGCTCACATGACGAACGCTTTGTTGAATTTGACTGTTCCCGAATTGGTTCAAAGGAACGAAAGCACATGTTTCAGTGAAAACCATGAATTTTTAGTTTTTCTGGGCTGTTTGGAGTTGCACTCACAAACTCACATGCTGCAGCGTGTGAATTGCGAGAAATCTGTGGAATTTGCGGATCTTGCGGATGTTGATTTGCTGTTGGTCATGTCGTTTCATGTGGTTTTGATGGTGCAGATGGTGCAGGTTCATTTTGCATGGTGTTGGAATCCTTCACATGGCCGCAAAAAAACGACCTATGGGTGCACGACACATTGAACAATTGTTGACAGGTGATATGCCAACATTATTTTTTGTTGCCACTTTGCAACTGTCAATGCGTGTTGTTGCCTTGACAGGCCACGGTGGTCATTGGTCATCAACAAAAGAAGAAAAACAAATCATTCTGGAAACATCGGTTGCGATGATGGCTTTGGAATTTGTTTTAGTTGTTGGTTGTGTTTTTGTTTTTTACTTTGGCATTTGTTTTGGCATCATGTCTTTGTATGTTTTTGGTGGAAAGTCCCCAGCAGCGAAGTTCTGGTGCCTCTAGGGAGGGTGCTGTTTGTCAAGAGTCTTCCCCCACCCTAAGAAAAGTAGGAATGGCCTGGTAGGTTGACCATGTTTCGGTTTATTTGAAAATGGTCATTTTAAGTCGGGCCCCCCCGGTGCCCACCGCCCACCGCCCAATGTCAGTGCGAGCCCAAGCTTTGGGATCTATTTGTTGGCGCCAGTCCGAGCTGCAGAGCGACCCATGCGATGCCGAAAATCACATCTTCTTCAAACATTCGTCTGTCACACAGCATGCGACTCTTCCAAGGATGATTGGATGAACACGAAGAGCAAAGAACACTGAGAGCAATGGATGAGAACATGTTGAATCGTGGCCATCACCACATGATCGAGAACCCTTTCGAGACCTGCATGGCGCTGGCATCGAATACAGGCGTGTTCAGATTGTTGTTTGGCCCCGAGATCGGGATGGGTCACCAGGTGGGTGGGTCGAACTGAACAGTGGACCTTAGCTGGGTGGCCGGTATTCGCGTGCCAATGGTTGTCGGCTAAAGTTGGAACCAAGGAAGCTCCAACTTGTACGTGGGACAACAAACTGATTTCGGAATTAGATTAGCAACTCCTTGCAGAGGTGTCCAAATTTGGGCCTTTCTAGTATTTTCCTAACTAAATGTACATTGCTACATCTACATACATCTACCAAAGGTCGTGTGTGTGTGTGTGTGTTTGCTGCTGCTCTACCTTTGCCGCTCAAGCCTGAGGCGATGCCATCGATCGACGAAAACCACTTTCTCCAGTTTGTACCCAAAGAGGCGAGGCTCAGCGCATCCGAACGCTGGCGAGCGCATCCATTCAGACGACCAGTCGTCGGATTTTTCATGGACCCACATCCAGACAGCTTGCTAGAGGCTTGGATGGGTAGTGTCGTAGGATCTTGGAGCATTTTGGGAGGATTGAAGTCAAGATAAGACTTCTTACGGAGACTCCTTTCATGTTCTTGAATCCTTATACCTCGCATTGATCCCCACCTTCACCCACCAATAAGAATGACCATCCCATGGTCCAAGGCATTCATGTTCGCTGCCAGCTCTGCCTGGGCCTCTGAAGCTCTGTCCGGTGAGGTACAGGCAGGACACGGCTCCCTGGAGGACGCCTTCTACCTGCCGGGCTTCCTCTGCAAAGAGCAGGCGCGAAAATGCGCCTGACGTAGCACCCACGAGAGTGGGCTGACTGGCAGTGTGCTGGAGAAGGGATGACATGATGAAATGCTTCCTACATAGAGTAGCGTATCACGTAAGTTGAACTTTCACCACATCTTCTTCATAGCACTTAAAAGTGCAAAAGAAAACCATGCCGCCCCTGAGAGCCAAGACCACTTGAGGGGCCCAGAGATGCATCTCATTCCACACCAGGGCTCGGCATCAGATTCCCTGATTCCTTTTTCGGTCGCAAGTGCAGCTGCCGTGATCTTTTTTCCGGACCGAGACTCGAAAAGACCAGTTTGAAGGGGCTCCCTCGTTTCTGTGCCCCCCTAAGTATCAGGTCGGGATTCGTCGGCCTTGACTGTCAGGACTCATCTCTCTTTCAGCAACTTCAGAAGGACCAGCGGGGATGGGATGGGCTGCAGGTTTGGCATGGTGCTGCATCATGGTGGCATAGTGGAAGTTTCCTTTAAGACTTTGTTGGTACCTTTGTTAGAGTCGAACTGGACTTTTTTTTTGAATACCCAAGATACATTATGAGGATTGGACAGAATCTATGGTTTGGGTTGTTCCCCCCCCTTGTTGGTTCAGCATGGAAAAGGCAACTCTCCCCAGAGCATCACGACAGACCTACCACCTACCACCTCCATGACATGAGTTTGGTGGTGGGATTTGTGAGGTCCGTTTCCTCCTCCTCCTCCTCCTCCTGCTTCTTCTTCTTCTTCTTCTTTGCCCTTTTCTCTTCGACTCACCTCTCTGCTGTTGCTTTATTGATCTGCATCCCGGCCGTTCGCCGCGCTCCTTTTGATTCGAGCCTGGACGTCATGGCGCAAGGATGAAGAGCATGAGAAGTCAGCATACATCCAGGATGAGTCAGGTAGGTGTTAGTCTATGAGGTGAAACTGATCTTTTGTTGATGGATCACAAGTTTTTGAGCCTCTTGCTTTTGACATCGATCACCGTTCCCATTTTTGGGTCATCTTCCAAGACTTGATTTAGGGACAACACGTGCGCGTTCTGGACGCCGGTATTTGCCCACGCTCCACCTTGAGTTGTGGCAGGCGGAGGGATTTGCGGGAGCATTGGGTCTTGGGCGCGCGGAGCATTGGGGCTCCCCCCAAGTGCAAGGTCTTTTCTTGGTCATCGTTTGCGGACTTTGGTTTGCATTTTTTTGCCTTTGATGAGTCCTTGAAGCTTCAGAGGTAGGCTGTAGGCTGTAGTCTGTAGCATACATCATAAAGGCCTAGGTCCATTCCGCCATTACACTTGGAGGCTCCCAGTTGAGAAGGGCGTGTTCTTTCTTGTTTGGAGCCCGCGCCAGCTATATAGCTTTTTCCAGTGTGTTTTCGCCAATCGCCTTTGGACCGGGAATATTCGGCCTCAAAAAACCGTAGCAGCATATGCTGCCATAACCGTAGCAGCATATGGCAGCATATGCCGTATGACCAAGGGCAGACTCCGTGTCTTGTGCATGATGGGATATGGTGAAAAGTTTTTTTTGTTTTTTAGACCTCTCTCTCTCTACATAATAAAAAAATATAATATATATATATATATGTATATATATACATATATGAAGGCTAGTTTGTGATGTTCGTGAAGGCCCCATGTTGGAACACGTACTAGCCCATGTTGAAGAGCTATGCCGCAGGGAAGTCGTAGCCATGCCGCAAGTCATGGATGATATCACCAACATCGCAGGCGGGCAACGGCGCTGTCACCGTTCGACGGGGAAAAACCGATCTGGCGGAATTCGGCAGATTGACGTGATTGGTGAATGTGAAGTGTTTGCTGAATTGGTACCCTTCCCGCAGGCAAGATAAACTAGGGCCTTCATTTTTTGAGAATCAAAAAGAACCTGCAGAAGTTCTTGCCACATTATTCTTGAAAAGACCGTGACAAGCTCTTTTCTTCCTTTCTCCAAAAAACAGCTGCTTTCTTTCTTGCGTTCTCTCTGAACAACGCAGATTTCATGGCAGTTGTCTTAGTGGTCTCAGTGCATTTGCTTGCGGCGCACTTCCATCAATCCCATAAGTCCCATCGGGCTGCTTGGTGTTCCGTTTCGTTGAATCCGCTCGGTGTTCGGCAACACGACGAAAGCCTCTGCTTTGACATTCCAGACAAGCCGACTTGTAAAGATATGCAGAAAGTCTTAGCCTGGAAGACTCCCATCCATCGCTGTTCAGGTGGAGGAGCCAAGAAGCAGAGTAGGCAGAAGTTGGAGTTCGAGGGTAAAGAGAACCAGGCTGGAAGTGTCCATGAGGAACATGATGTATGGCTTGTAAATCCAGATACAGCAGGTTTTCACTTGTTTCCCTTTTCTTCGTTTGCGAGAAGGACCTTCTAAAAGTGGGCCAGTGGGAGGAGGGCCCAGGAGAAGGATGGAGAGGGCCCAGGAGGCTGCATCCTGCGGATCTTTTGTTCTTTCCAAGGCTGGGCCTTCAGGGGCCAAGCTAAGCCATGGGCCGGTGAGAATAGGCTTCCTGGATTTCCTCCTTTGGAGCTTCGGGGATCGACTTAGCCTGGCTGGGCCAGGCTGGGTGAATGGAAACACACACCCAAAAGCACACCATGATTGAGAGGGCAGAGATCAGCCATGTAGGGTCCTGGTGGGGGTGGTGGTCGAGATCATCTATGAATGTCCGGCTTCCAGATTTCTCGTTCATCAAGAGCAGCAGCTATCATTTTGGTGGACACTCAAGGGTGCAGGAGCCGCTTCTTTCACCCCGATCGCTCAGACCTGGCTTCTCTTCTTCCGATAGCCAGAGGTGTGCATGGGATTGTATGTGTAAAAACCCCGTGTAGTTCTACTTTCTGTATTAAAACACCCATTTGACCGGTCCTTCTTGCCGTGTGAGAACCGGCCGACCCGGGCTTTAACACGCTCCACCGGGGAGCGGTGTTCGCAGGTGCCCACGGCGCCGATCCAGAAAGACTTGGACTCTTGCGGCCAAGGCGCGAAGGAGCACGAGGTCTACTGGGGTCTGAGTCTACTGAGTCTACTGAGTCTGCAGTGATGAGTTGGTGCAAAGCAAGTACTGCAGCCGAAGAAGGAGGTTCATGCCATCGGTAGAACAAGAACCCGTGTGAGTCCATGAGTGTTCCTTCCTCAGCACTTCATGGATAGTACATAATAATACAGAAGCTTCATACCAACCAGATGAACATATCTGGATATGATACCAACCAGATAATGGAGACCAGCAGTCTGACCAAGCCTTTCTGCAGCCTTTCTACCTCCCAACAACGGCTCGACCGAGGTGCCGCGGACCAAGCTTCTGCACCCAAGCAGCAGCAGCCTGCGAAGCACGAAGTGACGACGCGGAGGGTCGTGGAGACCGGGGAGCCGAAGTCGGAGAAGGCCGGAAGCCGACGGGTCGGTGCGAGCCGATCTTGGGGTCGCTGTTGGATTGGTGGATGGGTGGATGGGCAACAATTGGCCGGCGGTCATGGTGGAAGAGGGGGCTGATGCGATGAGAGGATTCTTTTGTTGGGGGGCGTATTTTCAGGGGATCGGAATTCAGCTGCAGGGCCTGTTCCAGGTGCGACTGAAGTTGGGCTCCTGTTGTGTCGAGAGGAGGGGCTGCCTTTGAGAGGAGGTGCTGCCTTTTGTGGGTGAAGATGTTGGAGAGGTTTCCTGTTCTGAAGGTTTGTCTGGGGTGAGGAAACCTGATCGATTCGTGACCCATTGGGCACGGCGGACCCAATGTGTCAATGGGCACAGAGGATGCACCAGGATCACAAGGCCCCAAGAAACCCAACAAGTTTGCAAGAAAAAAAAGGGTGGATTGGATGTCTCAGAACTTCACTCAGAACAAGAGGTGAGATCAAGTCTGAGATTTGGGCAGATCCTGCTACCCTCTGAGGCTCGGGTAGACTCTTCCTGCGTTAGTAGACCGCAGGTCTGGGAGCTGATGCGGGATGCCTCCCGCGATCTGGTGGAGTGTTGGGCTGGGGAAGCTCAGTGTTGGGCCTCCTCTCGAAGCTCCGGGCCGGTGGAGTGTTTTGGTCGATTTGGAGATGCACCTTGGAGGGTTTAGATGGGTTTAGGGGAGGGTCCCCACCAATCCATTCTGCCATTCTGCCAGGAGTCGAAAGTGAATCCCCTGCTTCCCTTCCAGTTAGCCTTCCAGCAGTCATGCCAAGTCGTTGGATGAAAGCAATGATGTGGGTGCGGGTAGATGGACATTGCACTCCCTGAAAACGGCATGGAAGTGGAATATGGCTACTGGAAAGACTATGTTCCTCTACAAACAAGGGGTTGTCCACTGCCATGTTTGTTGGAGGGAGAGTAACCGTTGCAAGAACATGCTACCAAGCGTCGCTTATCTTGGTAAGGGGGCACAAGGATCAGAACGCCCTCTGATCAGACAAAGTCCAGGTTGGCAAGAATGTTCCAGATTTGCACCTCGTTGCGTGGGATGGTGTTTGACAGTTTGACCCTTCAATTTCTCTTTCCGATCCCGACTGGATATGAGTGCGTGCCGCGCGTGGCACTCGCTGGGGCCCACCAGGGGATCAAGATCTAGGATCAGTAAAGACAACCAGACGACCCCTGCTCCGACCAGACGATGCTTGTCCCCGCTCCGACCGGACGATCTGCTGGGGTGTTCTTGCTCGTTGCGTTGCCGTGTTGGAAACAGCGAGTCGGGAGGGACGGATTTCGGACCCGGCAAGGAGTTCAAAGGAGCCAACTTCAGAGTCCCCCAAAGTTCCATAGGTTGGTCTTTCTCGGAATTCGTCGGGTGTTCAGCACATGTCCAGCCCTTTGGTCCATGGCCGTCATTGGTCTTCACCTACCTATGCTACGCGGTGGATGCGGTTGCGCCAGGCGAAGTCGGCCAAGGGGACCTTCCATCCTTGGATGCAGAACTCCTTGGCGTCGCTCGGAACAAGTCATGTGTGAAGCGAGTGGTGGATAATTTAATGAGATCGGGGGAGCACACCTCTGGAGACCACGGGAGCACGGAGCACGGCCCTAGGAGGAAGATGGATGCAAAAAGACGAGTCAACAACCAGTGGTTGGTTGTTTGTTGGCAGAATTGAAGGTTTGGACTGATGGATCGCGATCCCGGAATGGATCCATTCTGGGTCCCAAGAATGGGGCGTCCGGGTTGGGACGAAACAAGGGGGCGCCGCGCCCAGTGAACGATCCTTTTGTGACACAACATGACACAACTCACTTAAAGTTGCACGTGTGCAGGAAGAACTGGAAAGCGCACACTTGCACGCTTGCTAGCGCTGGTTTCTGTTTTATTCATATGTAGTGACCAATGACCAGTGGAATATATAAAACCCATGGACATTTTTGTTGACACCTTTCCAATCAGCACCATTTCCAACAGTTCCTGCCAAGAGTTATTTTTGTCTTTCGAAAACACATGCGGAACACTTTCGCTGACCTTAGAGGTCGGTTTGGTCTACTTCGTGGACCCCATTCACAATCAGGCTATACCTTTTTCCTACCGGGTCCTATCAGTGGGAATACGGAAGTTGAGGTCTTTGTGTGGATTGGCTGGATTGACTTGGGTCAGTACCTCGCATGGCTCAGCACCTCGCATGGCCGGACAGTTCCTTTCTCCCCGTCGGGACGGTCAGAAACTGAGCCCCCGCCGGTCCCCGCGGTCCTCCGCGAAGGAAGCTGGGACGTCTGGCGGGCCCCCTTGGGCCTCGCCTTCAATCGGGATTGTGCTTGGCTCAGGAAAGACGGTGTCGGGCTGCAGCTGGGGAGAACAGGGTCCAGACTCCTAGGTGTTTGGGCATTTGTCTGCTTCTCTTGAAAAGGGACAAGCGGGCCGGGTCGTGTTCGGCTGGACGAGTGTGCGTGCTGACCGATCTATGCGCCCTCCCCAAGGCAACGTGGACCGCCGGGCATGCCACCCCCACCGCCACCAGTGCCAGACTGGGCCACGTGGCTTGTGACTGGATGGGTCGTGCCTAAAGCTCCAAAAAAATGAAAGACCAGTGCACCAAGCCACCGGGGTTACGCCAAGCACAAGTGCAGAGGGCAGTGGGCAGGTGGACGTGAAGAGCCCAACATTTTTGTGCTGTTTCATGATGTGTAGTCTCAGAAGGTACATGGGTTGAGTTGACACGAGTTGAACCTGGAGTGTCCTAGATCGTGCTAGAATCTCCAGAGGATCTTCCCGTTTGGTGGGCATGAAACGCCAGAGAAGCTTGGTTTTCACTGCTCCAAACAACACCACGAGAAGCCAAACCTCCGGATGTTGGGAAGATGAGTTGCAACCTGCTGGGAACCCAGACCCGAGCCAAGCCAACAAAAGTGCAAGAAGCAAAGGTCTTGGAGTGTATAGGACCATCCAGGACCTAGATTCTGCACCTTTCTTGCACCCTGAGGAAGGCGAAGGAGTCTCGGAGGTGGGGGGCTGAGCGGTTGGCCGAGAGACGACGTACTAAGGACGATTACCGCGCTCCGGGTGCCCCACAGTCACTATCACCAGGGTGTTTTTGACCCGACCTTCGCCACGCTTGGGATTCGCCTCACCCGTCTCAGTCCGCGCCGCAAACCCGTCTCCATCCCCTCGAGCGGGTGATCTGGTTCTCCTTCCCCCCTTCTTCCACGCGGGGAGTTCCACGCGGGTTCACGAACACACCACGCGGGTGTTCTGCACCGATCTGCTCAGGCTGACTTGAACATTCTCCGCCCCAGTGCGACTCTCCACGCTGGGCCGGCCCAGTGAACCCGATTTGAGCCCGTTTTCACGGGGGCCGCCGAAGTGACGAGACGAGGACTGGACCTTTTCGGATGAAAGAGAAAGCATCTCAGCAGCTTGGTGGGATTTGTCTCTGCAGCTTCCGGCAGAAACAAGTACAGTAATCACATGCCTTTTTTTGTAGTTTCACCTTTTGCTACTCCCTTTGAGCGTCATCCTTTCAGATGAAAGTGAAAAGGACGAGCTTGAGCGCGGCCGGAAGTCTTTTCGGAAGACCGGTGTTTCCTTTTCGCCTCTGCTCAGAAGACCCCATTGGTCTCAATCCTTTGGCGTCAGCGACTCCCCCCAGCTGCTGACGGCCGAGGCTTGCCACGATCCAGACCTCACCGCCTTAGAGTTGCAGGAGTTGGGGTCGACGAGACCTTTCACCGCAAGTTTTGGAGCTCTCCACCCAAAAAAGGGATCATTCAGACGGACACATTTGGAACCAGATCCATTAGGAACAAGCGGAAAACCTGTTCTGTCCCAAAATCATCTCAAACATCACCCAAATCAAGGCTCTGGACCCTTTTTTTTCTGAAGATCTGGGTAGAAGTACCGTATTTTCCGGTCGACTGAGATGCGGTCCGCGGCAGCTGCCGCTTCATGTCGGGTTGATCACGGTTGAACTCTTGGAGCTCCCTCAAGGTATCTCAAGGTACACCCAACTTAGTTTGGGCTAGTTCGATCCATGAGGATATCAACTAACCTAGAGATCAATTCTATATGTTCGAGGAAACTCGACTAGCCTTCCATTCGACCTTTTGAACATCATTGACCGGGTTTTGTGGTGTAAACAGCATTAGTGAAGCAATGGTTCTTCGGGATTCAGGGTATGAAATCAATGGCGGGCCGGGAAGCCTAAGCCCCAGGTTTCTTTGAGCATATACTTAGGGTCCAGCCCGTGACCTGTAGCAGTCGCTAAACGATTATTACAATCTTTCAGAAAGGAATTTACCAGCCATCAGCATCCGCTGTTGCTGGCAATGGGATATACCCAACATATACTCCATAAGGATTTGATGCACTTCCTGCACCTTCAAAGGCAACACAGCCACCGAAGCATAGTTTCACTATACCAGCGGTCTAGGCAAAACTTCATCGAATCATTCGCAAGCTGGTATCTGCAGAGTTGGAGATTGAAGGACATTGGCAGGCTTGGGTCATTCCTCCTCAAGTCAAATTTTTGGGATGACTTCTGTTGAAAGGAACAGTTCTTTGGCAGCATTTCGGGAGACGGACCCTCCAAAAGGGGGAACGTGATTGGGGGGGTTCGTCTGGAAAATGGCCTTTGTTGGTGCTTCTCCTTCTTGCATCGCATGAAACGCCCCCGGGTCCTGAAGATCTTCTCCAAGGCTCAGGGGTGGGGCATTTCTTGTGAAAGGAGCTCACCCATGACAACTTGATGTTGGGTCACTGCCGCTACCTTAGACTCAGTGCGAACAAGGGTGGACGACGGTCCTCATGGGGGACGGACGTAGATATTGCATGGATCAGATTGATCTATGAATCAGTCGTTTCACCCCTTTCGAGAAACTTTAAGAAAGTCCTTCCACCCCCTACTGATCGTAATGCTCGCGGTGGATGAAGAGGTCCCCGGTCTCCAGAATGGTTTGTACCGGGTGCTGGGAGCCTGACCCAGGTCCAGTCAAACACCCCAGGAGGTACAGTTTCCTGGTCCCAGTGAAACCGCATGTTCGTAGTGTTTCTTGTATCAAATTCAGTAGAATGAGCTGACCTAGCTCAGACTTCAGCGTTGTACCCAGGCCACCAGCAGATGGAGCAGCTGAGGCCCGATGCAGAGGACGAGGGCGTTTTTGGACGCAACGTGTGGTTACAGTGGTTTCAGAGGTTCGATGGCACTGACACCCAAAGATGTCTTAGACGGATGGTGGTCCATGTAAAACCACCGACATTGGGAATGCTGCCATGTAAAGCTCTGAAGCCACTGTATACTCGTCACTAGTGGAAGCCTTGTGACCATGTTATCTTTTTTCGTAGTTGGCAATACTCCCCTGAAGATTAACATTACATAGAGCCCCAAATCCACTGGTTGGTAGAGGAAAACAATCTTTCAGGAGACCATGGTCTGAGGGTCCATGCTAGTATTCGGAAGTGTAGACTCCCTGAAATCATCGAAAGTAGTGGATGGTGTTGTGGAGGGTGTTGCACCTGTTTGAGGATTTCCATGGTCCTCCGTCGTCATCGGGGCCGTGCCGAGCCATGGTCATCCGTAGTCATCCGCGTTGGCCCATGATGCTTCCAAGGACGTGTCTCATCGAGTCCCGGCTTTTGTTGGAGCTTCTGTTAGGTCAGGCGTCTCCCCGAGCCGGGCGACTTGCCACGGTCTGGTAGAAGAACATGTCCATTCTCCCGGTGTGGAGCAGTCAGGGCGACCTCCATGTGCGACCGCTGACGTCCTTTGTTTTTCCAGGAGGTGCACGAGTGTTTGACCGCTGAGGACAGGGCTGACAGGGAGGTGTCGATCACTCCAGAGCTCTCTTGACCACCAAGTTCTTGTAGACTCAAACCAGCCCAGATCCCAAGCAAGCAAGGCCAAGAGGCCCTGACAGGACCATAAGAGGCCCTGGCGCCCCTTTTTCTGTTTTAGAAGGCTCTGGAGAAAGAAAGGCCTTTAAAAGGTCTCTTGGCTCGTGGAAGAGATGGTTGAAGCTAGGTAGTCCACAGATGCCCAAGGACATCCAGGACATCCCGGACGTCGCTTTTCATTGGACAAGTTGGACATCTGGAGTATCGCATCCGAAAAGTATCGACTGAGGTACGCTCTTCTTCTTCTTCTTCTTCTTCTCCAAAAAGAAAGGCATTCAATGAAAGACAGACATCTGACCAATTTACACAAGACACTTCATTAGTCTATGTTTCTGTCCTTCTTTCCTACCGTCCGAAACGAGTTCCGTCCGACGTTCCGTCCGAACCACGTGGCGTCCGGTCTTCGCCGTGCAGGAACGACAAAGGAGCCTCCTGTGGCTCTCGCAGGCGCAGCCGGAAGCGGCGGCTGAAGAGCCGAGTTGAAACGGAGACCGTTGTCGCGGTTGAGAGAACGATTTCGAGACTGAGATGGGTGTGTTGGTTGATGGTGAGACTTGGGTCACACCGTGAGTGGGAGGGGAGACGAGCGTGGAGATGGATGAAAGCCTTCGCCGCGCGTTTGAGATGGAACAACTCCTTGGGCGACGTGCGAGAAAAGCCGTCGATTTCGTCCTTTTTGGTCGCGAAGAGATCGCACGAGGTCAGCGGTGCGTTCCGCCCCTTATCGTGATATCCACCACGAGCTGGTTCGGTGGATGGTTCGGGGGGGTCCTTCGGCGCTTTGTTCGAAGCACGCATCTTTTCTAAACGGAAGCTTTTTCAAAGGGGGCCACCGACTCTGGTCGAAGGAGCTTTTCTGATGTTCGCTGTTCGGTGACTCACTCCCGACCCAATGGGGGGAAGGCGGATGCGGAATGCGACCGGGCCAGACGTGGGGCGACGCCCGTGCGAGAGTAAGCGAATCCGAACAGCTGGAGACAGCTGCTGGACCTTCGGGTGACCGGAGCTGAGATCCGAAAAAACGGTGGGAGAGGATGACTCCAATGGGTGTCGTCATCCAACCGAGCATAGGGTGTCGTCTCTTTTTGGCATGTGACTCCAAAAGCGGTCACTGGATGAGACTTCAAGGTCCTGCGGTCCTGCGCCTGCTGATGGCTTTTTCTAGGGCAGAGGGAGTTTTTGGCCGAGTGACGATCCAAGCAAAAAGGGGTACACTCTGAGCAGATCACATGGAGGTGGATCGCATGGTCCCCGTTCCCTTTAGAAGACGACTTTTCTTCTGACGAAAGCGCGATGCTATCCATTTCCATGTTGCGCATGTGATGTTCTACTTTTTTTTTTTATATACCAAGGTCCGTAGACGTCGCCAGGGTCCGTAGACGGTCCGTAGCTCTGCTTCTTCGCAGACGCGGCGGCGGGTCGGACGGGAGGTTTGCACACTTCACGCCTTGGATGATTGCGTCTTCCACGACTCGGTGATGCTGCTGGACCGCTACGTGGCACACTCACAGGAGCCGCGGAGAGCAAACCGTGTGGACCGTGGAGCGCTTTTGACCGACCGAATGGCACGGTGTGGACCGAGTCTCAGTCACCTGAGAAAGGGGCATTTCTTTGACTGGGACTGCATGGGTGCAAGTCTCCTTTTGTGCAAGTCTGGGACGTGCTTCTTTGGGTCAGTTGGTGGAAAAAGACTGGGCAGTGGAGGTGAGGATGAACATTTCGGTGAGGATGAAGGGCCTTGTTTGGCCAGTAGGACTCAGTCGGAGCACATGCCTGGCTGTTCTGGAACAGATAGATGCAAAGGGGTCCAGGGCTCGCATATGCAAACAGTTCACGACAAACATGCTTACTCTGAGTGATCTACGTGGAACTGCAGAGTTCATCGTTGCCACAAAACTCCATTTCCTAGACGCGAAAGCCGGGTTCCGGGTGACCATGCTTCGGATGGCTCCGATCTGCCGCACAGGTTGCCGCACGACTCCCCACTCCGATGTTGCACTGAAAATCAGAGGCCTTTCAACACCGAAAGCAACTAACCAGACCAATACCGGTCAGGACTCGCTAGCGGAACTTCTTGCGCCTTTTGGCTTGGTCAGGGTGGTCAAGGGCCATCCAATTCTGATCGAAGATTTGGACATGGTGGACATCTTCTTAGTATAGCCGGATGGCCCATCCTTTGCTGGTAGTTCTCAGATGTGTGGATTCTCCTCCTCGCCCTCCGCACGAGGACCGCTCGCTGCTGGAGGACGAGCTGTGCCGCTTTATGGCGCTCTTCGGCATTGCTCGGAAGGTGCCGACGCGCAGCTCTCGGGAGGAGGTCGGAGAGCGCCTCCTCGGAGGTGGCTGGCTTGGTGTTTAAAGGCACATGACTGACACACGAAAGGACTGGCAGCGCTTGAGAGAGCTCTCTCAACAGTGCTGCCGTTGGTGGTATTCACGCGACTGACTGAAGCAACAATCTCTTTGACGGAAGAGTTCGAGCCCTGGTTGGAAGTTGTTCCAAGAATCTGTGTGCTTGGTTGGATCGTCCGCCATCGATCCAATCTGCCAGCACCCAACAGTTCGGTGCATCGGGGGGTCTTGAGCCGTCGTTCGGCTTGGGGGGTGGAGGTGCATCGGGGGACCATCTCAACTGATGCAAAAGCGTCGGCTGAAGAGCGTGAAGAGAAGGAACACCCAGAAGAAGCAACAAGAAACAGCCGGTTCCAGTAAAAAGAGTTGCGAAGTTGAGAGCTCTCTCCGCATTTCCGGGTGTTCCTTCGAGTCTATCGGTTTCAAGGTGCAGGGTGCTGCCGGAGGAGGGAGCAACTATGCCCCAGGATACCTCACGAGAAATCTCGGCCGCGGCCCCAAAGCGACGGCGACACGACGCGGCTGAAGCGGCCGGCCGGAAACCGCTGATTGAACCGGAAACCGCTGGTTGGTGCTGCAAAAATAGAGTTTTCAACATTTTCAACTAGTTTTTTTCGCTCAGGTCCTAGGTACAAAAGAGAGCAGAACCAAATTGGAAAGCCACCAGCTTAACCGGCCAACTGGGAAACTGCTGGTTTGCCCAGGCAAGCTGGAAACCTAACTCAATAGTGCAACTTCAGTTTTGGTTTCAATTCAATATAAATTCAATTTTCACTAGTTCAGTTCTCATTGAATGCATTAAAATTCAATTCTAGTTTGAGCTAGATTTGTTTTAACATAAGAGTGAGGATTTCAGGTCCAGTTAAGTTCAATTTCAGTTTACAGTACCATGGCTGTTTGGAAGATGGCGCTGAAGGGTTTCTTCCATGTGTTTGGCAACCCATTGACCTTGAGTTTCTTCTATTTGAGTCCTTGCGCATGGTGCCTCTACAGCAGTTGTAGCATTCGGGCTCGCTAAAAAGCGCGAGCGGAGCAGAAAGCCTGCCTAGGACCAGCGCGGGGTGGGCAAGCACAAACCAAAGAACCAAAGATCCTCAAAAGTGATTCCACGACCACTTTGAGAGTTCAATCTAGTGAACATATTTCCAAGATGTAGAGGTGCTATCCAGTGATTTATGTGTTTGTTCGTTTGGTCTGTGTTCTTTGCTTCTGATTCTGAGCTGGAAGAGCAATCCCTACCGTGACAGCTGGATCCAATTGTCATCCTTGGATGGGGAGTTTGGGGTATAGCTAAAGCTAGCTGCTGGCATCGGGCTTTTGCCTGCTGCTGACCTCGAGGCATGGAAGCACTGGGTTTGGTGTGGCAGTGCTTTTTAAGAGAAGGATTTCATTAAATAGTTGCCAGCACCACCCAAAGGGTGGCCTATACGCGCGCCAAAGGCCAGGCTGCAGGCAATGATGTGTTTTGGGACTGCACGTGACCGGCCAGGCAGGATTAAGGCTGTTTTGGACCCGTAAAGAGGGGGCCCCAATAGCAGCACGAAACGGAGGGGCCAGGGCCAGACGCTGACGCTCGCTGACCGCGGCGGGGGTCCGTTCTGCGCGGACTCGGACTCCTTGGAGCGAAGGTTCCACCGCGAAGGTGCCGCTTCATCCTAGACCGCCAGCGGATTTAGATGGGAGTCCACTTTGAATCAATTCGAAGTTAGTATATAGATTAATACATATTCCAGTGGAATTCTTTTGCAAATTCAAGTCACTTCTCGTCGTCGGTTCAACCGGCTGCTTCTCGGTCGCCGGTGGAGTTGACCCGCTTCGCCGGTTGCACCGGGTCACCGGGACGTCTGCAGGGTCAGCGACTCATCTCGCTTCGGCAGGAGGTTTTCGCTGTTCTTCTTGACATGAGGGGACTCCAAGACTTCAATCCAAAAGAACTCCATCAAGACTCTAAGTGTTTTGTTTTCCTTTTTCCTTTTGGGGGTGGTGCAATCCACACCTCCACGTCTATCCTCCGTGCACCGAAGGGTGTTTCTCGTCCGGGCCCACAGGGTCCAATCGCCGAGGCCCCGAAAAGTTCGCCCGGGTGCTGGCCGCCGAGCTGGAGGTGCTCAAGGTGGGCGATGACGGTGTTTTCGCTGGGCAGGTGCTGGTGGGGTGTTCAGGGTGTGTCCTTGGGTTGGAGGATATCAGGATCTTCATGAAAGGTCGTGTGTTGTGATGTTCATGGAACACATCACATGACATCGTTTTATACTTGTTTTGTATATATGCACCTTTTGGGGTTTAACGAACTGTGTGGACGTGCGTAGACAGGTCAACAATCCAAGGACCATGTTGAGGAATTGGAGTTTACAACATGTTGATTCCAACCAAATTGTTGTGGTCGAATCCATCTACCCTTTCTGTAGACAAATAACTTTTGAGTGGGGAAGACGCATCTACTTAGGATTCATCAGAGATTTACTCCATATACGGGTTCTTTTAAACCGCTTGTTCACGGGTCGTTTCTGCGGTCCTTTCCGTCACCGTCCGCTGAGATGCTGAAGCGGAGCCTCGTTTCGCCCCTAGGCTTTGGACTTTCAGACGGCCTGGGTGCTCAGCTGGTGAAAAGGGATTCCTTGAGGGACCACTGGTGGCTGGCCCTGCAAGTGGATCGCAGACTTTTTGAGTACAACGACAAGTCTTGGAAAGTAGAAGGCAGCTATAGCTAGTGGATTTGATTGCTCCATTTTTCGTTAAGCCATGTATTTGGTTCAATGCAGGAGCTTTGGGGGCTCATTCCGCCGTAGGCGGGCCATACGGCTTTGGACTTCCTGGAGAGCTTCGTGTACTCGCTTGAGAGGTGGGATCGACTCATTTTTGCTGGAAACGAACACACAGGTTCATTCCGGAACGCAACACAGTCGGCAGGGCTGTGTGGCCCAGTGTGACCAAATCAGGCTTCCAGGCACCGGAGACTCTCGTTGTAACATTGGGTGTTGACCCACCGATTTGCTCTCCATCTCACCCTTCGACCAAGTTGCTCGGTCCTCTTCCCATCCTTCTTCCCAGCTCGGTCCTTTGCTCCCCTCGCCAGGAACGGGGGGCCTCCCGACATGCGCCCAAGCAATTCGCCCGTGGGGGTGGCCAAGAAGTCGCAGTTCTGAAGTCGCCCGTGTGTTTGTGGTGTCTGTGGGGCGAGGGGGGGCCAAGACGCCCTTCTTTTTGGTGGGTGGTGGTGTGAGATATGACATTTTTGTTTTCAACTTAGATTCAACTTTTTCCTTCGAGACGATTGATCACACTGACTCATATGTTTGTTCGTGAGTTGAAACCACCAACCAGTCTTTTCGTTGGCAAGACAAGGGGGGTTGGGAGTTCCAGTCAGAAACACTTTCTCCTTCCAAAAGGATCTCCCCACATGTTCATTCTGACCCGGTAGAACCTGGTCGTTTACCTCTTTGAGCAGAGTTTTTTGTATGACCAACTCCAGTAAAATGAGGTCATTAACCTGTAGGGTTTGATATCACGTCTAACTGCCTTATGAGTTCCTTTTTTCTCTCCAGGTGGATGCGCAGGGGAAGCGTGGACTCTGGGGAATGGAACCAGACGGTCAACGAACTATTCAGGGTGTTTGGTATCGGATTTGGGAATTCCTTGCTCTATAAAGTAATGTCGTTGGATGCTACAAACTCCTCGGTGCTCAAAGATCCTGTAAACGTTTTTCTGATTTGCCTCATAGAGTTGAGCCTCAAAGAGGACAGGTCAAAGGGAACTGCCTCTTTCACGGTTCGGTCGTCTGGTGGCGGGTGCCGATTTGGAGCGGATTCAGCTAACGTCTACAGTAACTTCGCTTCTACCGCGGGTCATGACTTGCATGGCTTTTAGGCTGATTCCGGATCACCGGAAGCTGATGTACAACATTTCGAGGAAGGTGACATGGTTGGAAGTTTCAATGTGTGAATCAAAAAGAACGCCAACCTGAAACTCGACTTGGAGTCAGGGGAGTCAGAAGGGTCCAGATACCTTTTGGGGGTGGTCCTTGGAGCCAGTAGACGGTGGTACGTTTGTGATGGATTAACCCGGCTGCAGATCTCCTATAGAATCCACGCCACACTGAACAGAAACAATTCACACTGAGCGATACATACACCTCTCACTTTCTCTCCTTTTTTCGACTGCAATGGCCCCCTGCCTACCGACCGTTCGTCACCCCCCCCTCCCCTCAAGCCATTTCTGCACTCAGGTAAGTATGGAAAAAGAACATTGCCCCTTTTCCCAACATATGTCGGTTTTTCCAATTTTTCTGTTGACCATCCAAGTTGTTTTAGACAGGTTGCCTGTGTGACCCAAAAATGTTTTAGCGGGTTTCTGGTCGGTCAGAAGACACGAGGGTCGGGTCAGACATGTCCGCTGTGAGCGGTTTGTAGAATGAATCGTCTGCTGAAAGACACATATGATATGATGACATCGGTTGGCACGACAAACACATTCTGAATCCTTTCTCATGAATTCCACAGCTTTGCAAGTGAAGCAAGAATCTGACCTCAAACCCTAATCTCAGAAGTTCAGCACGGGGTCCAAGTTGGACATTCTTCTTTCAAGTTCGGCCTTGAAGTCCGGATGTCACTGCCTCAGTTGAAGTGCGTGGCGACCTTCCTGCTCCAGCTGGCCTTGGGCGATGCCCACCTTCTCCACAGGCGTGGCGCTAACTGTCCGCCCTCCCGGTCGGTTCGCTGCGCCGGTCGTCGCCGAGAACACCCAGCGACGGCCTCCTGTGGCGCGGAATCATGGGGACGGGGACGCCGTGGTTGTTCAAACGGGATCCAAAGCAGCAAGGCGAAGGGGGATGGAAAAGACTGTTACTAGGAGGGACACCATAGTTTCTATTTTCACACACATGGCCCCGTGGAGAAGAGTTTGATGCAGAGATAGCGCGTCGATTCCTTAGCATCCTGCAGTTGAAGTCCATATTTTTTTTTGGTGATTTGTTTTGTGGCACGAAGTGCATGAGTCAAGGGGCGTAATCGATCAAAGGCCTATGTTCGACAAACTCTGCCGAGTGGAGGATTGGTTGGAACTTTAAGACTTTGTGATCATACCGATTTTTTTTGACAAGGAAAGAGAACAGATTGATTGGGATCCTGCGTGTGGTTGAGATCAAGTTGTGGAGTGGTGCACATATTTACCTCAATTCAATTGGAAAGTGAAGGGCGGCAGTTCTTTTCTCGGCATATCAGGAGTGAAATTCACTCTCGCTGGGGTGCCATCCTACCAGGTATCCTTATGCCATCCTTTCAGCTGGTGCAGTGTATGTGGCTCTCTGGTGCACTCAGGCCGGACCGAACGTGTTTCTGAAACAAGGACCAAAGGGTTCAACCTGTGGACCTGAGGACCCCAAAATGAGTTTCTGAGAAACGGCCTTGGAGATGGGCCAGCGATTCTTCTCACGTGGCGTAGCTAAGGGTAGCTCTGCGTAGCTGTGTTTTTCCTGTGACAATCTTTGGATCTTCTAGATTCCTTTTTCACACCAGCAGAGATCCTGAGTTCTGCCTACCCCGCAAAGATGCGAGTCTCTCGGGTGTCCCCGGTGTGTGGTGGTGATGTCAGATCCGACATACTGAAAGAGTCCTGGTGGGTAGGACGGACTGGTGATAGGTACCCTGGCTGCCATGTGAGGATCTCGACTACCAAGCTACCAAGCTAGCAAATGGACCCCCAAAAATGCATGTTCACCGGAGCTGTAGTACCAGAGAGCTAGGACCTAGGAGAGTAAAACTGCTGCTCCTGTGTCGATGTGGCCGGCTCCACCGATCCTCTCGCGGCACCGATCCTGCGCCGGTCGCAGACCCTCGGCTGTCCCGGTCGGACGGTGAGGCCCATCCGGATCGGTGCCACCTGCTGATGCAAGATGCCTCGGTGCCCAGTGACGGCTCCCCGCGCGCGCGCGCGACACGGTGTCCCTCTGGGTGGTCCTCAGAGGGACACCTCCGGGGGATCGGAGTCGAAGACGTTTTAAAGGTGGAAGATGTGCAGAGAGGGACACTCCGAAATACAAAGAGCGTTTCTTTTTGGTCATGTTCATGTTTTTTCTATTATTTTTTTCCGGGATCTTTGGAAGTCGCAGGATGCTCTTACGATTGAGGGGTCTCCCTTTGAGGTGTCCTTCTGTCGTGACATTCCTGGTTGCACGGCCTGCACGGCCAGATTGATGCACAGCTCAGCGCCGCACTGGGCCATAACCAGTCGCTGGATTTTCTTGGGCCGGCGGCGTTTCAGTTCACGCCATCGTTTTTTCTTAGGCCGGTGTTTGGAAGTCGCATGTTCGTTTCTCATGAGATGGGTTCCAAATGCGCTTTTTTTGTCACATGAGGTTCTTGCTGCTGTGCTGGAGCCCCAGTTTTTCTCAGTGGCCTGTTATTCACGGCCTGAGAGTGCGTGGTTTGCGCAGCAGATGCGCGGTCACCATTGAGACACCTATTGTGCCATTGCACTTATTTTTCCATCCGATTTTTGGATGGTTTTGAACACCAAAAGGATGGACATCGGGAATCTCTCCTATACCTTCAGACCAGCGGTTTCAGACCGCACTGGCACCCCAAGATGGAGACCACACAGATGGGGGTGCATACAAACCACCGACATTGGGGTAACTTGTGCCATCTACTCAGGAATCCACTATTCTACCATATACTACCTACTACCCCCATGAAGCAGGCCCCTCAGCTGGCATGTGGTGCCTCTTCACCCGTCCACCTGTTCCTCGCTCTGACTTGCGATCCGTGTCGCCACTGACCTGTCCCTTACCACTCTTGAAAGAAGTGAGACAGGAAACATGTGAAGGTTCCCACATTTTTGAGGCGAAGATTCCTGTGTAGCCCGCCTGTACCTTGAAAAAGTCCTGGAAGATCAGAGTTTTCATCCAACCTCAAAGTTCGCCCCTGTCCCTTTGGCGCCTTTGGCCTTCAGTCTAACTGCAAAGGCCCTAGCCCCAACCAGCGTGCTTTTCTCAGGACGCCGCAGGAGGACTGAAGTCCACGCCGAGGCCGGCCGGACCATGCCGCGGGGTGAGGAACTCCGTGCTCGGCTCTGGGAACTGTCCGAGCTGCAGGTGGTTCTCTTCAGTCTCTTTGTTGCGAAAACCGCAGGTGGTGTGGTGGCCGGATGCTGTGAAGCTGTGAAAAGGCTGGGAGGTGGACTAGTCTCAGCACCATTCTCTTCCACAAAGTCTCTCGCAGAGATGTTCCACAAGCCACTCAAGTGGCCTCTTTTCGCTCAGCCGAGAGGTTCAGCCGAACCACCTCGGCCGAGTCGGTCGATGACCTATCGACCCACAGAGGAGTTGAGTCCAAAAAGATTCGCAAGAGTACTGGAACACTACTTTTGACCGGCTTTTTCAGAGATATTTTTGTGGAATGCAACTTTTCGCAAGGTACTTGCGCCGTTTCCTAGAGGCTATACCCAGATTTCAATCTGACTGAGGCCCTGTCTTTGAACACCCGAACACCCTTAGTTTCCTGGGTGAAGGGAGGAATCAAAAAACGATTTGGATGCTCCATCCAGTCCTGCCTTTTCGATTCTGTGCTTGGCACAACCTTCCCGACCGACAGGTCCGTTCGGCGTCCAAGCTGGATGGTCAATCCAGTCGAGGGGGCTTCTTTGCGGTGCAAAGGACACGTTGCACCAGGAAGCTCTAGGGTAAGAAGTTCCAGCCGAACAACAACTCCTACAGCATAGACCCCACTCAAAACCCCACCACCTCAATTGGAACGGGGAGATATACGCCCCTCGGTTGTTATCCAGTTGGAATCTCTTCCCATCCGTGTGCTCAGGCTGGAAGAACAGTGACTGGCTTGTCCATGCGCATAGTGACTTAGCGCATGAGTCTGGCTTGTCCAGGCACGTTGCCACTGTGATGGCGGACTTTCCAGTGGCAAGATCTTCTGATCTTCCCTGACGTCGATGTTCAATGCCTCCCCAAATGTTCAGACACAGAGATGAAGTTCAATTCTCTAAAGCAAAATTCTCAGGGGACGTCATGCTAGCCCTGTTGTCGGGGGAAGGGCAGGCTCTAGATTTGAGCCAGACCCCCGTTTTCGCGCTTTGGTTGAGTCTCCTTTGGCCGCATCTCGGAAGATAGCTTTTCTATGATGTGGTGATGCTGAAGGGTTTGTTTCACTGTTGCACACGTGCTTCTTGACCAAGGACCAAGGCCTAATTAGGATGACCTACGCTGCACGATACTGGTGCTGGTTCTTGTGGTGAAGAAACATATTTCATTGACCACAAGTTCTTCCAAATAGACGTGTTTCCGTCAGTGTTTTGACGAGCAGTGCCAGTATGCAAGTTGCACGAAATTGGTAGGGGTAGGGGTCACATGCTTGGGAGTGCACAATTTGTCACTGATCCGTCTCATTGGACCAACTTCAACAGCTAGAGTTCATGGGATAGGACCGTGCAATCTCAAGCGTCTCTTCTGGATTCTGGCGCTGGCAGAAGCAGTTGGATGTTTCATGGCGAACATCGCTCCTCTATAAGCTCTTTATTCGAACAGACAATCCCAGGTGCCAAGGTGAGTACAGAAGTACAGGATGCGCTTCAGTGGGGGTATGTTTGAGTGGCTTCCGCCCTGATTCTTCAGATACTCACTGGTGGGCTTTACCAATCCAGCTGGACCTGATTGCCGCTTTCTTCGCAATACTACCACTTACTACCACCAAGCTTTCAACCAAGCAGTACAAGTTTACTTTGTGATTCTGACCTTGACTAGTCTGACATTCGCTGTCGATCTTGCAAAGCCCAGGAACTCAGGGTTATATAACTTATTCAGCTCACTGGCGAGAAGGGTTCACCAGTTTGAATCATGTTTTCCCGTCCACTTGGAATGGCGAGGCGCCTTGCAGCGAACCAACAACGTTTCTAACACTGTTGCTGGCATGGCTTGTACCTGAGAAAATCCCATAGCTTCATCACAACAGATTCACGCCGACGCCGACGAGATTCACACCGACGGTGTTTTTTTTTGTTTTTTTTCCCGCCCCTTGGGTGTTCTGCACCTCTTGGTGACCATGACAGGGTTGGTAAACAGCTGCCCGCATGCGGGAATGAAGCCAGGAGAGACTTCGAGTTGGCATCTCTTAGACCTGGGCGTTGGATTTGTAGACCTCGGTAGGACTGCACACGGCGCTCGCCGTGAGCGGCATGCGTGCCGGCATGCGCGCCGGCAGGGAAGTGGTTCAGGGAATCGACGGAGTGAAGTGGAGCAATGCGAGATCATTTGAGCTCAAGGATGGAGAGAGAGGAGGAGGACTTTTCTTTTTAAGTTTATACAGTACTTACATGGAAGCATATGTTCCCCATGTCCAGTTTGAATGATTTGAATGGAGAGTGGAAGCCCACTTTTTGGTTCCAAGACATGGGATGAGATGCAGCTTCAAACAACGAGGTGTCCTCTTCCCCATCGAGGGCCACTTTTTTGGGGTCGTGTCGTTTTGGAGGAATGACACATCTGTTCCTGGATCCTCCATGATGTAGAGGACTATCCTTTCGGAGACTTTTGAGTTTGGTGGAGAGTACTTCCCACACCTTGTATCGTTGAAAAATCGTCTGCACTATCGTCAAAATCCGGTTCGCATGTCGCTCCACAACAATCAAAACCCTGGAGCAGTTAATCATAGGTGACCAGATACCACCCCCCACCGTCCACCCCCCACCGTCCACCCCCCATCGTCCACCCGAAGGCTATAAGTTAAGTCAATGCTGCAGATGGCCGTCTTTTGGCCCAGATGATCTTGCCGCGTCCGAAGCTTCGGACCTGCTCGCGACTCCAAACGCTCGGTGCTCAGCTTGACCAGACCGCACGGGGAAAGCACCGCAAAGCACTGGTCAAGTACTCGGTGAGCTCGTTGGAACCTTTCCACCCGTGGAAGAAGATGGAACCAGATGCTGCATGCCCCAATTTCACGTCCAAGACTCCTCGGTGATGGTGGATCGAAGAGTGCAGATCAGATGTTGAGTGGACACTGATTTCAGAAGGGGAAGCGAATTTCTGCCTACTCCTACACCACTGCTTACTCAACTCTCTGTCGATTTCGGGTTCCTTCTCCCAATGGGGGAACTGCTCTCTCTGGGACGGTATGCCCTTATCACTAAGAGTCAAAGACTGTAACAGTCTAAGCAGAAAAATCCCCACCAGCGCATGAATTTGCTGATGCTTCGCAATGGGAACATGCCTTTCGCATGTGTCAAGTTTTACTTATAAAAATCATGGTCGGTCCCATCACGACTAAGGGTTCCCGTCGATTTCTTACCGAAGGGTTCCGCACCGTCGACTTGGACTTCCACCACCTTGAGTGGTTCAAGAGGACACCCCGTCACGACCCCGTCTATAGACTCGTCAAAAAGAGGCTATTTATAGACACCTCAGAAGGAAGGTCCTGGTACTGGACGAGGGTTGTGGATGGGAAGGAACCTCTTCAGGTGATCTGATGACCAATGCCTCTTCGCCCCGCAACGATCACAGACGTGTCCTCCCCTTGAAACCTTGACCCGAAAGGCCGCGCCAATCATACGTGGAGCATTTGTCTCCCAAGAGACGTGTGACCGGGGTCCAATTTGGAGCCGGCCGTTTTGCTGGGACACTCCCTGGTGCTTGGGCCATGCGGGTGTCTAGTGACCGCTCTGAATGATTCCACATCTGTCTTTGGTGCTTCCCAGATCTTGAAAATCCGTAGGAAGAACGAGGTTGAATCTCTTACCCATTCAATTCAGCATCTTTTTTTGGGCATGGGTCTATTCCGGTGAACCTCCAGCCTCTGAACAGCAACAGAATGATCCACCTGGCAAATATCCACCATTGACCCCTGCCATCCACGTTGATGGACGTCGAGACGTCCACTGGTCTCGACGTCGACAGAGACGTCAGCATTGGTCAGCTGAGCTCGGCACTCGTAGTTAGGATGCTGCCAGATTTCTCCGCTCTTGCTTGAGAAACAGCAACGTGACCCGACGGCGCATGGCGCTCACACGAAAAAGAAGCTCGCTTCCGATTATGGAGGTGCTTGCGGTAGAGGCCAGGCAGGCACAGCACAAGAAAGCAGGAATCGCCTGATCGCCTTCACTGCGACGGCATGGCTGCCGGGTCCGATTTTTTGCTGACTGAGCATGGAGATGGTGGTCAGCAGATTAGAAAACTGGTCTCAGGGCTGCACAGAATGACCCAAATCCGCAGGTAGTTCACCTGGCTGTTTGTAGAGCATTTCTTTGAAGATGTTCCATTCATTTTCTACTGGTCCTTCTCCAAGTTCTTGAAGTCATAGGCAACTTCTGTGCAGCTCGGTGCCATGAAGGAGGGCTTCAGACACTCTGACGCCTGTTCCTTTGGTCAGCTGCTTGAGGTGTTTCTAGTCACTGCCCTGAGCGAGTTCGCCTGGAGTCCGTGGCGGTGAGAAGCTTTCGATTTGCTTTTGACCTTCACGTCTACAGACTTTGACTTGACGTTCGGTTGCTGGTCTGTCAACATTCACCATTGGGTCAGTTTGAATCCGTGCCAGTGGAACCAAGTGATCACCGTATTGTCAGGGTTCTTTCGACACTCCTGACTGATTTGTTCGATGCAACAGAAGGAGAGCTCGTTCTTTACACGTCCGTGCTTTTGGTGAAATATCATGGACGTGGAGAATGGCCCCATTGGATGACCATGAAATCCCCCACGGATCGATCCCGCTCCTGAATCACCCGCCGAAGGTGATTCACTGGGACCCGGTCCGTATTGCCAGTATCAACATGATGCAACATGAACAGTTTCGCACAATATCAAAGAGGTCGAGGCACTCGATGACAAGCAAGTGGAATCTGGAAAGAGGCAAAATCCATTTTGGATCAAGCTGGATTAAGTAAGTGAGAATCTACCCATGCAAGACTACATGAACTGCTACCAGACGCCCACTATGGGAGGCTTACAGCGAGAAAGTCTGTACACCTCAGCGTCACGCAGCGACTGGGTCATATGCAGGGAAGGAACAAAGCGAAGATGTAGGATTATCGTTTTTCGCTATGTAATATCAAAATGACGCAGTCATTGGCTCAGGCCGATGTCGATATGTAAGCGCCTTTTGGCCACAATGACTTCACAAGTTCCCAAAAGAGCCTTCAAAAAGTTCACCATCAAGTAGCACAACTTTCAGAGCGCAAACTTCAGTAAAAACCCAAGTTGGGAACCTCTGGAGACCCTCCTGGAAGTCGAGTGAGTCGATTTCCAAAGTCGAAAAACTCGGCAAAGCAAAAAGGGGCTCCAAGAGAAGATAGCTATCACAGCGAGGATGCCCGCTTGGCTCCAAGAAATCCCAAACGTAGAAGACTGTCTCCTTTTCACACTTCGCTAAATCAGGCGTTTCCTCGAAGAAAACTGCCTCACTCATCTCTTGACAGACTTCTGGGAACTTGGTGGATTCGATCACTAAATCTATAAGTAGAACACATTCCAAGGTTAGTCCCTGCTATGATCATCTCATGGCTGGGGCATATCGACGTGGATAGTGTCAGAGTCATGGCTCAGTTCGCACTCCGCAAAAGGGAAGTGACAGACATGCCGGCGCGAAGGCCTGAGCAACAATGCCCTACCAGTTTCCTCTACAGACAGGCAGTTTTTCCACTTCCATTAGTATTTGATGGAGGGTCTAGGGGGTTTCATATTTGCCGGTTGTTTAAGTTCAGTCATTCGGTTGATGTTCAACTCTCGTGTCGGACGGAGCTTTCAACTTTGACACCACCTGCCGGTTTTCTCCCATTCTATGTCAGATGGACTGTCTCAGAGAGTCACATGATTTGCCTCAAAGTGTGGCACAAAAAGATCTCTGAACCAGTGGGCGTTCAGTCTAATTCCACCATTCCTTTGTAGGGAGGGGGGCCACCTCCTTAACTTCGAAGCAACCCGATCACTTCCAAAACGGCGTGGCTTTTCCACAGCTTCCACCACCGCGGGCGGCTCTGGTGGGAAGAAAACGATCGCAACAGATCCTTGTCGCCCAGTGCCGGCAGTGAGATTCGCGACGTTGGTTCGTGGTTCCAATTCCGCCGAAGACCGGAGGAAATCTCGGAAGACCAAGAGGAGTATATCATGTGAGGATTTTTGGAAACACCAACCGAACATGAATGCAGGGTCCATCTGGGCAGCTATGTTTTGGAGCTCAATTTTGCGCAGAGATGATGTGCCACATTATATGCAACATGATTTTGGGAATAAACAAACACGAAGATAACCTGAACAGGACACGATCGACTTTGCAAGCATCAAAACACTTGTTTTTGGAGTTCGACTCTTTGTTAGAGTGCCAAAGTGTTGGGGAAAACCCAGGGTGCTGACCCGGCCGAAAAGGAAGACTGAAAACATATGAAACCAGCACCTCTATTTTTTGCCGGCCGTTGTGTTTTTAGACGAAGATCCTTCTCAGATTGATCAGACCTTGTTCATCAGATTGATCCGACCTCGAACCCAGACACGACCACTGTTTTTGATAGGAAAAGACCACATGTTAGGTGGTTGGTGATCCCAAATGGGCCACATGTGTGAATTTTATATCTGGGAGACACCCTGGCCTATTTCCCTAATCTTCCAGGGGGGTCGTTCACGACGTTTTTACTGTAACTCTTCCTGGAAAAGAACTACACACCCCAAGTAGAGGTCCCTCAGCTTGATCCGGTGAGAATCCCAGCTGCGAAACGGTGCTTCCGCTGCTTTCCGATTCCGACTCTCTCGGCGAACAACAAAACGAGAACGGACCGGCAGGCCATGACCGGAGGCGCTTGCTCGCCCCGAAGACAACCGGTCTCCGGACGTGAACCGAACAGCCGACCAGAGCCGAGTCGTTCTACAACCCATTGTCCTCAACCCTGAAGAATACCCATTGGACTCATCCGGACCTTTCGGGCAACATTTGCTACATCCTTGAAGAACGAACACCGCGCCTTTTGGGGTAGACCATGGTCGTTCCATTTTCACTCATGCAGACCTCTCCGGCCGCTCCGGCCGGTCTGCCGGTCCAATCTCGGGTCTGTGGCCGAAAGGAGCCGAAGGCCACCGTGAAAAGGCTCCAACTCCGTCCGTTCCAACACACGCTTCCTCGCACGAGGCGACGAGGGGATTTTTCTGAACGGTGGTTGAACGGTGGTTTACTGTGGGTACAAGGCGTGGGGGCTAGCAGAAGGCGTGGAAATCCATTCCAGCAGCCCAAGCAGTTTCGAACTGACGTTTGGATGCCCTCGTCATGAATATCATGGTGTTCCCTCGTCAACTGTGCTCATCTGGGGCAGCGGTGTTTTAGTTAGGATTACCTTCGAGGATGGTCGGCCGCCCAGGCCGAGTTGTCGTAGTGTTAGGATTAGGTTGGTTAGCCGACGACAGCGGCGACAAGTAGGCAGATGACTGGGCCGAAAACTATGTCCCGTGCGTGGTGCAGATGTGGATTCATCAAAGGGGAGAGTTGAAACGTTTGCTATCCTCCTCCAGCTTAACATCCTACCTAAAACTGCATAACACCGATGTGAAATCCAATGCTCGGGCTAGAAGAAAATTCCCAAATGCCATGGAAAACGCCACTCCACTGGCCCCTCCATCTCATCTTGGCTCCATTCTGGCCTTGTGTTTGCGCCCTCACGCAGCTCCAGCCTCTGCGTGCATGGCGGCTTTGTTGGAGGCCTGCGCCGCAGGGGATTTGACGGCGGCCGAGCGGGCAGTGGAGGGCGGCGCCAATGTGAAGCTGAGCCTTGGCCGGTCTGGGCCGCCGGTCTGGGGGCGCCGCAGGGCCAGGACAGTGGCCAGGGCGGCATCCATTTTGGATCACGGCGTGGGCGAAGGGTGATGGAGAAGAAGGGATGTCGTGCCAAGCTTGGGATGTCCTTCGATCAGATCGCATCGTATTTACACTGGTATTTATTTACAATAGGGTGTTTTGCTTTGGCTTGGCTTTTGATAGGTAGGTATTTGCAGGGTGTTCTTTTGAGCTTTTGACAGTGCCAATAGCATTCAAATACCATGTTTTTTGGTGTGAGCCTTTGCTGGAGCTCCTGCCATGCTGGTCTTTACAGTGCTTGGGGCCTGTAAGAAGCACGCACGAAGAGCATCCCGTGGCAGCCAACATCATTTTGCAGAGCCCTTTTTTCTGCTAAATCTACCCTTTTCTGCTTGTGTGTGCGTGCCTGAGCAAGCCCACTTTTCTTCCCAGTTTTACTGGAAGCCATCTTCCCTCCGCATGAAACAGATGTGCAAAGGGAACCTTGGGCAACGCCTTTCCCAGAAAGAACTTGACGGTCCTGCCTCGGAGACAGCAAAAATTCAGACGCACGTACTCTGAACCAGCACCACGGAAAGGGTGTCCATTAATAGCCCCTTAGAGGTCAAGGGGTGTCCATTAATGGCCCCTTACGGGTCCAGGAAAGTGTTTCTTGAGTCCTTTTTCCTGCACGCACATCACCTGCTAAAAAAAGACATCTTCGAACCAATGTCAATTTTTGCATTTCTGTAAACTTGTTCGTCATGTTGCTCGAGTTGACGGCTCCTCAACATCGCCCAGCCTCACTGGACGCCCTATCAGGAACACGCCGGGCCTTCCGCTCACGCTCGTTGACCTGCGTCCTAGACTGGTCAGATGTTTGCAATTTTGTGATGCAGACTGGAACGACCCCAGTACCAGGCCCACCTTCAAAAGACGTCACGCCGCCAAGTGTTGCACTCGATCGCAACGAGATGCCCCTGCCAGCGCAAGCCTTCCTAACATCTTGACATGGTTGGGCAATGATGCACACCTTTTTTGTTTTTGATGTTTCTTACTTGCTGGTGCCTGGTGCTCACGGAACAACGCGTACGTACGGTGGAAACTGAGGAGTGGAACGCATGGCCAGACGCCACTACACGTGGCGATCATGAGCTGTGTCTCAGATCCGCCCAAGGCCGTGTTGATGGCCAACATGTTGATCAAGGCCAACGCTGATGTCCACCGGCATGTCTTAATGAACGTTTGCTCCGAGCTCAAGCGGGTTTTTGGTGGGTAGGAATCGCCTGCCAATCCTCTTGAAAGCCGGTTATATTATGTATATACATACATGGTTGTTACCATCCAGAAAGAACCCAGAATGAGCTGCAATAGAGGCACCCCAATTGCATCTCAAAGCTAGCACCTGCTCCTCTGAGGAGTCTATCATCTTGCTTCCATTTCTAAACATAGAATCTGAGGAATATCAAGTGGAGGAAGTGGATGTAGATGCTGTTCTGAAAGATTCGTTTCTCATGGCAGGAGTGCATGTGGCAAAACTTTCTTAGAAGGGGGGGCAATGAGTACAGTGGAGCAATATGTTTGTTGGGATGCTGGTGACATATCTGTGGGTCAAACACCGAGATACCGACCGGTTGACCTACCTGGTAGGTCGTTCGCGGCGGAACGGCGGATGAACCTGGCGCACGGCGGTTGCACGACCCATATGTGCTGTACTGTGTTTTGACCTTCGATTCAGGAGGGACTCGTTCAGGTCCGGTGCTCGACCGCTCGAACGCCGTTTTCTTTGGACATCGTGGCCCTTTGAGGTGAACGCACGAGACAGGGACTCCAACACTCCGCTGCAACGTGTCTCAATGGGGATTTCGGGGGGTCTAAAACCCTGGTTCTCCAAAGAACGCGACGGACACCCGTGGTGAATAAACGTTTGTTGTTTACTCTGACCCTTACCGTTTGAGATGGCCAGCTTCTGGCACAGGTCAGAGCTTTCAACAGTCAATTGTGATGACCAAACTTCTTTGTCCCAGTTGTTATTATGGCCCCAGAAGGTAAGAAAGAGAACCAACACGGTCTTGAGAAGGTCCATTTTGAATATCTATGTCGAGTCTATGTTGAAAGCAGTGGTTTCCAAAGTGCCAGCTTCGAGCACCCATTCTACAAACCGGTGGGCAGAATTGCAGCACCAGCCGGAAGAATTCCGCACACTGGTGGGGTTCCGAATTTTGGTGGTGCATGATTTCTTCGCCCATTGTTCTCATATGTAATATTACACAACAGAGACCATATTACCATATATTCATACATAAATATATATAGTTATATATATTTATATATATAATATAAGTATTTTACTTGTTAATATGTCACTAGGCTACGAGCACTCGTCGTCGCGACCGCCGCCGCAGGGGTAGGGGTAGGGGTAGGGGTAGGAGTAGGAGTAGTAGTAGTAGTAGCAGCAGGAGGAGTAGGAGGAGGAGTAGGAGTAGGAGTAGGAGTAGGAGTAGGAGTAGGAGTAGGAGTAGGAGTAGGAGTAGTAGTAGTAGTAGTAGGAGTAGGAGTAGCAGTAGCAGTAGGAGTAGGAGTAGTAGTAGTAGTAGTAGTAGTAGTCCTAGTCCTATACTCGTGTTCCACCACCGCCGCCGCCACCGCCACCGCTACTACTTTTCTTGCTGCTTCTACTGCTGCTAAGAGCAAATCGGATTTTTGCATTCTTTCGCCAAGTCAAGACACCGGAGGCACCTTTGCGCTATGTTCAGTGATGGGATTTGGCCAGCCAGGCGGGAATGGGCTGCTTCTTGCTGTGCCGCTTTCGGGTTAGAAACAATGGCATCGGTGAAGGGAGCGCTCAATTGTTGAACATGTTTAGTATAGAAGATGGGTCATTCAGGCATGATTCATTTCCCACTCTTGTTTTTTGTCTCAATTTGTGTCAATAATGGTGACACTCCCCACTTCCTCATATAGTAACCCTTTTAAAGTGGGACCTATATGCGTTGGAAGAGGAGGTGGATGGTTTGTGCGACAGAGTTGGGCGCTACAAGAAGACTAGACCATTCATGAACCCACTTGACTGTGTTTCATAGACGTTTTTGCGGAAAAAAAGAATACCCTAGTTTGTTTGGGGGGTTCCATGGTCAACGGGCCTTGTGTCAGCAAACTCCTGCAAATCATACTTCATGAATTTCAACGTACCTCGCGTGGGCGAGATCCCACAAGATGCGAAAGATGTGGTGAGAACGCTTTGGTGGCGATGCGATAGCACTTTTGACAGCCTAAGCTTCTAGGATCCCCACTCAGGGGTCAAATCTTGGGGTCGCCCAATTTTCATGTAGAATCTTGATTAATACCTCTTGCTCAGAGGCTCGGAGGCTCTACAATCCATCTCTGGCGGGGTTGTGAATCAAGACTTCTACACTACCAGGGCCCACAAACCATCAAACACCTGGTTTTCCCTAGCAAAAAAACCTGGTTTTTGCATATGAAAACCTTTGTCTTTTTTCATGGTTTTGGTTCGGGGCCCCTGGTAACGACTTCCAGACTTCTCAGTTTCGGTCGCCTTCATCCAGGGTTGGCTCGGTTCCGCCCGGCCCCCGAGGCTTTTAATCGCCCACGGGGGCGACGTGCTGCGACGGAACCGCCGGGGCCAACGGCCATCGGACCTGGTGCGAACGGCTGGGCACAGCGCATGCGAGGTGGGGCGGTGAGGAGTGCGAGTTGGTGGGCGGTGGGCGGTTCCAAGGGTTCCAAGATCTTGGTCGTCTTTTGGGGGAGCAACCTACATCCTGGTCGTCTTTGGTATGAATTTGGGCGTTTTCAGCAGTTCCGAGTCACAAGACCTGAGCGACTCGGAACATGGACCACCCGATGCGGAGCTCCTCGCCGGCTCGGCGCCTCGGGCCACCAGAGTCGGAAGCTTCGAGACGGCGACGCCCGGTGCCTCCGGAACTCAGTTCAATCTCTCTTTGATTCGACCGCACTCGGAGCTCATTTCGGTGTGACCAGACTTCACATCAAATGTCCATGTTTTGAATGGGGACCACTCGTGCATGGTGTGACTTGGACCCAGCAACACATTACTATTGTTATTATGATTGATAACAATAATAGTATATAATAGAACACACACACACACATATATATATATTATATACACAGCACATGTTTTTTTCAGGTAAGGATAAGCATGGCTGGCAAAATAGGTCAATGTATGTCAATGTCAATGATTCAAATTAGGCCCTCTCGGATGCTCAAGGGACATGGGCGTATGGCGCCTACACCTGGAAAACAGCTGCGAGCTGGGGGATTCCATTTCCGAAGCATAGGGGACGCCCGTGGCTCCACCCACCGACCCGTTGGCACCGGGTGTTGTACTCACAGCCGCCTCCGCTCGTGAGGCGGGCGAGGAAGAGTTTTGGACGTCGCAGGAGCGGAGACGCCTCGAAGAGGCGGGCTTGCCACACGTGGCTTGGACGAGGTTCGGGAGGGATTCGGGCTTCCCTTGCACTGCTGGGGGCTGCGGGGCTGGCCTGAAAGCGAAGAAACTCAGAGTTCGAGACAAATAGAGCACTGTGAATGAGCTGCCAACATGAGTAGGTTTATATTCGCCAACATGCTTTCCTGAACCTGAGGCCCGAGGCGTTCTTTTTTGCCAAACTTTTCGCGATGATGTGACTACCCCGAGGTGTGAAGTCCGGTTCGGTAGAGAAACATAGTCCATTTTCCAAACTCAGTTTTCGAGAGGGTTGACTTTGTCTACAGAAACCTCTAGTTTGATCAGTTTGATCGTTGTCTTCATCCCAAAGTTCACTTTCTGAAAGGGGGCTGATGCCTTTGTTGGGGCTACAGATTTGTGTTTCTTGCACCTTGCATGGTTTGGTTGACAAGGTGATTAGGAGTTGTTGTGGGATTGTTGTAGGGGCTGCATGGTTTGCATGCTGCGCTGCTCGTTGAGTACGAAAGAGGACTCTTGGTTATTTCATCCTCTCCTGCAATCCGCACTTCTGAGAATCCAAAGCTGAGCCCTTTGAACTCTTTCACCCGAGTCTTTCAATGGGCCTTCGCTTCTGTCAACCAGCCCCCAAAAGCCCGAAAAGCCAAACATCTCGAGAGTCCAGATTTCGGTTCGATGGCCCTTTGTCCTGCTTGCTCAGGTCAAAAGCCACTCTCTGTTTTTACCGCTTGGGGATAGGGGCCACGCAAAGCTGTGGTCTTTACACTGACCCGGAGCGTTTCCGGAGAGGCATCATCTTAGTAGATATGGGCGTGTCCCACTCATCTGGGGCTCTGGAAAACGCCGTAGGGCGAAGAAGGGGTAAGAATTCAAACCAGTTGGACCCGGGTGGAAATTCCATGTTTCAAGGATCAAGACGAGTCTTCAGTTCTGAAGAACAGATCTTCACTGTCTCTCAAAACTGACTGTGACGTTCAGTGCTGATACGTCTAAGTTCGAGTGTTTTGGTCAAATGTGGTTCCGCTTGTGAACAGCGGGAGGCCTCCCGGCAGGCCTTCCGGACACCTCCATACAGGGGCGCGCCCGTAGGTCTGACAGAGGTCAGAGGTGTTAGCTCGGCGACCTGAGCCGCGAGGAGCCAAAAGAGCCAATGGCAGGTGCTAGAGCTTTCTTCCTTTTAATTTTTTTTTGTTTCTAATAGCAATGGCCTCCACCCTAGTAGCGATTGCCTCCAACCTAGTAGCGATGGCCTCCAACCTACTAGCGATGGCCTCCAACCTACTAGCGATGGCCCCCAACTCCAACCTAGCTAAAGTAGGTGTGGGTGTGGAAAGGCGATAGTCCCATGCTCTTTCGTTCTTAGAAGCTGTGTCAAGTGATAATGTCTCGGTTGATCTCGGTTGTATTGATGTGACCCAAGTTCTGGTTTGTTGGATGAAGATTTGGACTTCAAAGTCAAGAGGGATAGCATTGGATCTTGCAAGGGCCAGGCTGGTTTTGGACTGAAGTGATAGATTTGAACTTTGGTTCTTTCAACTGGAAGGTCAACATCTCGCTCTCGGATGGTTGTCGCTTCCTGTTTCAAAGGGAAACGACCCAATAATTGGCTCGTCCGGCTCGCCGGACGGCGACTGTTGGCTCGCTTGGCTCACTGAACGATTGAGCCTCACTGAACGATATGGACGTTTTCAGGTTTCAATGTGATGTGATATGACGCGATATGACGTGATATGGACGTTTGAAGATGGATTTGTTTGCCTGTGACACTGGACACTTCTTTCTGCCCAATGCTTTTGGGGTCCCCTGCTATAGCGAAAAAGCCCAGGCAACCGGTTTTCTTCGGGGTGAAACCTGGTGAAACCGAATGGGCCTAGCTGCTAGGAGCTCTCCTTTAAGCCTGCATGGTTGGAGAATGGCCTCCCCTTCTCGCGCCACTTGGCGTGAAGGCGGCGAAGGCACTGAGTGAAGGCCCATCGCTCGCGCCATTGGCATGTGGCCATGGCATGTGGCCATGGGTGTTTGAGGTTGAACTGAGGGCTTTTTGGTTGAACGAAGCCTGGCTTCACACAGATTACGTGCCCAAACAGAAACTAGTTTGGTTCTTTCCCCAGTCCCGGCCACTTCCGGACCATCAAGGATATCTCAAGCCATCTTGGGTTACCCTTCGTTTCGGGACTGGGTTGCCGGGTCGTTGTGGCCCGATCTCAGTATCCTTGGACCACTAGGACCCGGGGAGGTGGTTGTCGCCACGTCTTGGCCGTCAACGCGCTGACCGCCATTCTGAAAAAAGGTGGGGACTCTGACAGGGCTCAACAGAGCCCGGCGTAGTTGCCAACACCTGCTAGAGAAATCACCCACTTAGGGATTTTGAATGCTTTTGCCATGATGTTTGGATACCAACTGCTGGAGCTCCAATATGGACGAACGGGGTCAGACTCATTGGTGCTGGTTTCGCCTCGAGTCCAGACCCCCGTCCGGCTTCCGACTGCGAGCTTCACGGTCGACGTCGACCCGGGACGCCATCGAGGCCAACTCTGTGTGGCCTCGGATCTGAACACCACGCCCACCTTGCACGCCATCTTGGAACACCTGGCAGAGGCGGTTTTGGGAGCGCGAGAAACCTGGACATGGCCAGACATGAGGACTTACCCACACATGAGGTCCATTCTGGACTCCACCTCTCACTGCTTCTTTCGCGTGACGTGAACTCGCAAGTGATGCTAGATGACTGCATCTATGTGGGGACGGGAGCCAGAAAAGGGGGGATGAAATTCCTCTGCCTTTTGAGCGCCCGATGTGGCCACCCGTCCAGCCGTTTCGACGACCGATGTCGGTCAGGTCCGTCGCCGGTCGCCGGTCGGGACAGGACACCAACCCCGCGAGGTGCGTTCGATCTGTGTCCTTTGCCACTCGTTGTTGGGTGATGAAACCAGCAGGTTCCGAACCATTTGCTGCCCTTTGCCACCTCCGGCGGGTTTTTCTCCGGAGCCGAGTCCACGGTGCGTCAACTTCACGGTGTGGCCGTCGTGATCTTCATGTCTCTTCGGTGTGAGGATCGTGGCGCAGTATTTCGGCTGAAGGTCTTCCAAGATCTTCTTTTGTTTAGGCGAAGACCAGCACCGACCAGGACGCTCCGAATTGTTGTAGCCCCATGTGCCTCAACACCTTGAGCGACTTTCAGGATCCTCATGTGCTTTGGCAAAGCTTTGGGCAGCTGCGGGTTTGGGCCATCGACGTCCGACGTCAAGGAGTTCACGGTGTGGCCGCATTGATGCGGCAGTGATTCTTGTAGACCCCCCCTCGCATCCAAAGATCCGCCCCTGCCTTTCGTAGGACTGGTCTAGAAAAACCCAGCTTTCCCCGATCTTCCCCATGATTGACTAGTTTTCTACCACTAACTGAGAGCTGACAGGACTTAATCCGGTCGACTGGATTGAACCTGTCCAGTCCCCGGCTCGAGACCCGGACCGGTCGCGTTCGTCCGTCTCGCGATGCCCGCGAAGCGTGGTGCCGAGAAAGGTCGGTCGGTCGCCCCGTTGGCCGTGCGGTCGGTTTGGGCTCCCAGGTGCCAGAGATCAAAGGACTTGAAGAGTGGAAGGAGACGAAGGTGACGACCCACCTGGAGCTGGAGTTCAAGAGACGCTCGGGTGCGAAGAGCGTCGAACGGGACGGCTGGGGAGGAGGTCCTTTCGGTGGTTCTTGGGGGTAGATTTAGTGTTGGATGCTCGAAAAGGACCTGGAATCTTTTTTTAAGGCTGTTTCGGAAGAGGTTCCAACCTGTTGAACAAGTTTGGGAATCATCCTTGACCAAAAAGGATTTATATGGAGTTCGCTACTCACGCGAGCAGCTTCTTAAAAGATGGCCATTGGGACATCAGTCCACAATCCAGGTCAATCCAGGTTGGACACCTCGTTTCACCTAAGTGGTTTTAACCAGTCGTAAGATCTTACCATGCACATGGCGACATGCTCTTTTCTCAGGTTTCTTCAGGTAAAGATGACAGACCAACTATAGATGCACCAAGTCGTTCCTCTACAGCCTCGAGATCACTCAGGAATGTTGAGACTGGTGGGAATGAAATGGTGTTACTGAACAACACACATATGTTCTGAGCTCCATATCAGAGTTTCTCGCATCGGATTTTGTAGTGTAACTTTGTAACAGATCCAGCCTGGTTCAGGAAGATGTTTGCATTTCAGGAGATCGGTTCTCGTCACGTCCGGCTTCCTTTGCGCTTCCCAAGGAGAGCAAAGGCCCGGCCAAGTGGGGAGGGAAGTGATTGGAAGTGAGACGACAGCTTGGGCGATGGGATCGATGATGTCAATGACCACTTGAGGTTATGTTGCTGATATGCAGTGGTTTCAGAGGTTCGATGGCACACACCCCAAGATATGTCTATCCAACAGATGTGGGTCCACATAAACCACCAAACTTGGGGGCCCTTGTACCATCTAGAATCTACTCTCAATAATTATTCAGGTGGGTCGCAACCCATCCCCATACATCAGGGCACAGTTCACGCCACGGAATTCCGCGCAGGCAACGGACTATTTACTTGTTAACTATCAGTTGGGTCTGTCGGTTGTTCACCTAGTCAGAGTCAGTAAACAAGCAACTCCTTATTTTTGAACAAGGCCTTTACTGTATTCATGGTTACTGTATTTGCTGATCTAGTTCTTACCGTCTTCACGTACCGTCCTCACGTACGCTGTCCTCCAAATACCGGGGACGGCACCGGTGAAACGGGCTTCGGCATGGCGGTCCCGAGATCCAGGTTGAAAGGACCCTCCGAACCGCGACATGCAGGGTTTGGTGTTGGGGTGTTTCCTTCTTTTCGGTTGAAAGAGGAGGCCTTTCTAGTTGAAAAGAGGACACCCCTCTTCGGCCTGTGTCCTGACGAAGTAGCTACTCTTGGGCTTCCCCCTTCGACTGCCTCTTGCTCGCTCCGGAACACCCCTGCCCAGCGTGGCCCAGAGTGCGCTCAGAGAGAGCTCAGAGACCTTCCGCTTCCCGCTTGCCCCGTGTTCCGGCTGCCCGCCGCGGGAAGGCAGACGAAGCGGAGGGATTGTGTGGTGCGCTTCTTAAAGAGACATGACTTCTCCGATGTGCCCCTCGGCCCGCCGTGACGCCGAACTCGGACGTTGGGGCCGTTTTTGGACCCAGGCCGCGAGTCCACTCGACGGGAGGTTCGGTGCGGAAAGCGGTGACTGGGCGGGACAAGCTTTTTCTCCAGATGTAACGCCTGAATGCAACAGGAGACACTGAACAGGGCACTCTTTCAAGAAACTCAAGACTTGCTATCCTCAAATATTTTCACAGTTCTTGCAACTGGTTCGCTGGTTTGAAACCATGTGTTAGGTGGCTAAAAGCTGTTCAAGCAACTCAGCTCCCTGAAGAAGATAGATAGGTGGACATTTAAAGCAGCGTCCACATTCCTAGAGAGAGAGAGAGAGAGAGGGGGCGGGGGGGGGGCAGAGCGGGGAAAAAGAGAGAAAGAAGGAAAGAACGAAGGAACGAAGAAAGGGAGGAAGGAAAGAAAGGAACGGAAGGAATGGAAGGAACGGAAGGAATGGAAGAACGAAAAGAACAGAAGACACGAAAAGAAAAGACAGGGACAAAAAGGAAAAGACAAAGGAAACGATAAGATAAGAACATCATCCAGAAACAAGAACATATAAAAGAACGGCAAAGAACAGAGAAGGGGGTGACGGGGATTTCCAATTGCCTAGTTGGCCGTCGATCAGCTTCGCGGACTGATTGTAGTACGGGATTGAATCCCACGAACGTGCGGCGACAGCTCGGTTAACAACGAGCAGTTCCCAAACTGTGTCGATCTTGAGGGGTGTCTATTGGGTATGCCCTTTGTGTGCACCAAGAAAAACGCTTCACTGGATGGTTCGATGTTGACCACCCCAACTCCTTGGAACGACTGGAATGAACCAAGAAACAACGAGTTCAGAGCGTCAAGTCTACGGATTTTTTTCACGCATCGTGTCCAGAAGCCGCTGGTGCCTATCCCTGCGGCATCTGCCCCACTCCTAGGGGATGTCCGGAGGTCCCCGAACATGTGGGTCACCAAGGTGGATCAATGATCCATGTGTTGTTGTTCTTTTTTTGGGTTTGGCTACAGCTGTCCGTGCTTATCGTTGAACTATCCCAGCTAATTAATCGATATATATATATATATATACTGTGGATATATTTATAGACTGTAGACGATATAGATGAGAAGTAGGTTTGAGTACTTTGATTCCATCGATATCAAAGTCGACTTGGAGAAAAGTGGAGCTGGAAGTTTCCGAGTTGAGAGTTTGTGGATGGTGTCTCTACATGAGCAGTACGCTTCTAAAATAGCATGACAGCTGGCCGTCCAGGAACAAGCCCCGGATCAAGCGCTTCTTCTCCATGCCCTTTACGGAAAAGACGCTTGCGCTTGCAATAATTTGCATTTTCCAAGATAAGCTACCCTGGTGAACAACCAAGATAGGACAGAGAACCCGGGGAAGGATCTATCTATCTTGGCATTGGGTCTCTACCTTGAACAAGAGCCAGACTATTGTAGTCTATTTGGCAACGACTTGGTTAGCAGCACCGTGAGAAGATGCTGCTTTTCAGCATGGGTGTGCATCGTACTTTCCTATTGTACCAAGATCCTTTCAGAAGCATCCATTGTCTTGAAAAAACATCCTGGAGAAAGGGTTGTAATGAGTTAGAGTTAGAATTTCAAGAAGCCCCACGTTGATGATGTTTTGTCGGATTCGTATGCAGCAACATTTGCAGGCAATCATCCATTATTTGCGTAGGCAAATCTAGTCCCAAGAAACTCTATGAATGTTGAAACACAATTCAGGCACCTTCCATTCCAGAATTACATTGGAATGGAATATTTGGGTAGCACATTTCATGCTACATCTTCCATTCCAGGATGATGTGCCAGATATCTCAATCACGGATGTGCACGACGCAAAACCCATTTCTCCTTCTGTCCCGGACCGACGCCGCGCACGCTTTTCGACCGACGCCGCGACCGCTGCAATTGGGGATCCACCAGGAAGGGCGTTTATCCTCTCCACGTCGCTGCGAAGCTGGGGGATCTGCAAATGGTCCGTTTCCTCCTGCAAGCAGGCGCCGGACCTGGACCTCGCGGACCTGGACCGCGGGGAGACCCGTAGGAGGTCACGGCTCGCCGTGCGGGGGTCGGAGCCGTAGGTTTTCCCCGTTTTTTTTTCCCGTGCAGGTCTGTGAAAGTGAACCTCCCAAAATATGGCCCCCAACGGTCGTCTCCAACGTCGGGGTCATGTAACCTGGGCTCGAACCAAACAGGCCCTCCGAGCAGACATCTCCTCACTAAGCTCCATCACCTGATGAGTTCACATCACCACACCGCTGTGACATATGGATGGCCATTCAGTGCCTTGGTTGATTCATAGAGAAATGCCCCGGGGTGGCGAACCATCTTGGTACCTGATGCCCAGACATGTTTGGTTTTCTTTTGATCGGAAAAGACTAAGGCCCAGGCCGTTGGTGGTTCAAACTAGGCACCCAGCCAGGCTCCACCGATCTATCTCTGGCATCCTTCGCTCGGACCGTCTGCGCGGTCAGGCGCCGACCCAGAGAGGAAGACCCGACGGGGGCTCCTGGCCTCTGACTTTGTGGTGGATGACGGCGAAGCTGAAGGGGACGCAGCGCAGATGCCTGGTGGTGGATTTGGTGGATGGTCAATGGAAGAAAGCGGGTGGCTCAGGGGGAAGAGGGGTTGGAAATTCTTTCCTTTAGATGTATGAGACTGTAACGATGTGTTGAATGGAATGATCTTAATGTTGAGTAAAAGCTTCCCCGGTCAGATCATCCATCTCTTTTGGTGTCTTTTCTCGATTTATTTGCCTTCCTCTCTTGCTTGGAAGACTGGGTGGTGGGTTTCTACAGAAAACAAACAGCAAGAACAATTGAAAGACCAACTTTTGATGCGATACCCAAACCTGTAGACACTGTAGACATTTCTTGTGAGGTTTCTGAAATTTGTTGGCATTTTTCTAGGGAGGCTAGCTTCTCAAGCGGAAACATTGCTTGGCAGTATAGGGCTCGTGTTTGGAGGAAAGAAGCACCTTGTGCTGGACCACACTGCTGAAAGCTTAGACCCTCCTTACTTCCGGAGGTGTTTCAGAGCAAATGCTAGAACATCGATTGAGGCATCCCCTGGCTTCATGTGTGAAGTTGTCCACTGGACACTACCTAGACCTAGAGCCTTTTTGTGACTTTTATTTGGGACCATCAACCACCCCCCCAAAAGCAGAGGTCATGTCTGGGCTCTAGGTACACTCTGAACACATCACATGGAAGTGGATGGCATGCCTCCCGAAAGGAAGACTGCTTGTCCCTTACAAAACGAAACCCGGGACAGTTCCACCCACTCCGGGAGACCGTTTGTGTTCCTTCGGTACCATCGTGAAGACGACTCGCGAGACCCGGGGGGGTGTTTTCTCGATGTGTTTCTCTTGAACGAAAGCGGTCCGGTGTGGGTCGCCATTGGTGCTTCTTCGAGGATTCTGGCACTGCTGTCCGGAGAGCTGAAGATTCGCCCCTTGCGCAGTCTCCTTGATGTGACCAACGAGGATTGTTGCTCGGATCTGGCACTGTGAAATGGATGGGCTGGGGCAAGGGTGATGAGTTTTCTGTGGGTGGTTTGGGGGTTGGTTTCCTTGAGAGGAAACACCAATCAAAGGAGGTTGAGACTTGCGTTGTTCCCTTCCTTCTCCTCTGAGAAGCCCAGAGAACCATCTGGTTCTTGTTGGGTTGCAAATGTTCTGGTGGTCAGCTGACAGCTGGAGATTTCTTTCAAGAAAATGAAGGAGGATGGGCCAAGATCTACAGCCATGTCATCGCCCGTGGCTTTATTCCATGCCCAGTCAGATTGGCTCGGATTTGGGGATGTTTGGCGGTTTGGCGAGTCAAACAGTCGGAGACTTGCGAGTCAAACAGTGATGAACCATTGGTGGGGATTCGGTCTTCCTCCAACCTTTGCAACACCAACTGCTTCTTGTTGCTTCTTTTCTTGTTGGAAAGAGTATTCTGGTGTTTTAAAACGGACATGCAGTGCAATGCAGCAGTGCTTGTTCAGGCTGATAAGCTGACTGATAGGTTCTGTTCCTTGACGATCATACTGAGCTCCTACTATAGTCTTTCCAGTTATTCTGTAGATCCATTTGTTAAATGCAATGCTATATCTTCTTTATCCCATCCATGGTAATCCTTTGGGAATCCGCTTGTTCATCTACCCTCATGTTCACAATCAACATAATAAAAACATATGAGTCAGTCACATGACCATTTCCTAACCTTGGCTTCTGTTTGTTACATGTGTTCTTTGCTTTTCTTCGTGCTTGTCACACTAAGACGACCCATCGCAAACAGGCGCGATCGATTCGGTGTCTCAGTGTGACAATCGTTGCCAGGCCAGGTAGGGGGGTTTTGTGAAATCAACTTGCTGATTTGGAAGGCTCACAGATCCTGAGATGGTGAAAGAGTCACTTCCCTAGCTTCCCTCACTTCGCGCAAAGGATTTATCCGACCGAGGAGAGAGTTTCGTGTCTGGTTTTCGCAGAACACGTTGATGGACAGCGGCCATGAAGTGCATGCGCTGTCCACCTTCACACTTTTTCCGATGGTAGCTTGCCTCCGAAGATTTGAACAGAAACTCATTTTGTCCAATGACTGGGAAAAGTCATTTTGGCCAAGTCTGACAAGATTTGCAGGACATCCCCTGCAGCCTGCAAGCAGATTCTGAATACAACTAGTCTCTTTCTAATCATTGTTCCTCACATGGGGGGTCCTTCACAGAAAAAGAAGGTTGAGTTGTATGTCAGATGGCCTGAGCCTGGAGGGCTTGCGCCTGGCGTGCCTCTGTTGATTGAATGGAGGGACCCAGGCCACATGCTCTGATTTTCTGAAGGTGTTTGATCAAACCATTTCTGAAGTGAGGTGCACTTGTCTTTCCAACCAATTGGGGAAGCAATATCCACGCATTGGTGAGCCTAGAATGTTCGGAGGATCGTTCTCAAGTCTGCAGCTACACCCAATTGGACAAGTCTTGCAGTGTGGGTATGAGTCGAACTTTCGGACCTTTTGGGCCATTTTTTCCTCCTCGAGTTAAGCGGACCTCGAGGACCTCATACTCATTTGGCCCATTGAGACTCGTCCAGCTCCGCATTTCACCGTTGAGCTGGCTTTTGTGCTGCGAACATCCTCCCCTGCATCGACTGGAGCTGCTACGATGCTCATCCGTCGACGTGGGGGGCGGATTTCGTGCGGATGTGGATCGTCTTGGCCCCCCCATCGGGCCCAAAAGGATCGCGGGAGCTAAGAAGCTACGAACGGAGCTCCTGGCCTTACTACTAGGAGCGATCGGACGCTACTAGGAGCTTTTCGGGGTTCCGGCACCGGACGAGGGGGGACACGTGCTCTGCTTTTGGGGCGCCATGACAAGCTCGCGCTGCCCATCGAGTGCTGTTCATGCTGTTTTGGCTGTAGGAGGTTGGTTGGCAAAGCCCTACTCTCTGAGTTGTTGGGTGCGAAGCGAGGTTGGTAGGGTAGGGCGAAGTAAAGCCATACACAAAAAAAAAAACTGTTTTGTTTCCAGCTGGAAGGAGGTCCGAGATGCCGAACGAAGGGAGTTCTGGGGTGGCGCATCTGTCATCCGCCCCTGGATGGGTCTCAAGACCGAGTGCGACATGGAACTCCTGGTGGAAGCGGTCCTTTTTGATCCTTTGAGCCCACCATGCCAATCCACACCACCTGGAAATATACTCCTCTGCAGATGAACATCATTCAAAACCATTGGGATTGGTATTTGGAACATGCATTGTCCCATGCCCTTCAGGCCAAAATTCTCAGGGTCCATGATGATCGTATACGGGGGTATGTCTATAAGTATATATGACCTCAACTTCTTGTTTCATTCTTCCCAGCCGCTCTCGGAATGTGGATGGTTTCTGGTGTCCTAAGTTCCTTGGGTCTAGGTGAATTTGCCCAACTTATGCGCACCTCCCAGACGAAGTTGGGAAGGGCGTCGCTCGGGGCAACGGTGTGCGCAGGTCTTTGGTCTGCAGCCAGCAGGGGCACCCAGAGAGGGGAAGGCAACCATGTGGCGACTCTTTTGGTGCGAAACCTTTGTATTTTTGCATACGGGGATTATTACTATATTCTAATATTTTATAAGGACTATTATTTACTAAATATATATAATATGTTTTTGCTTTTTTATATTTCAGATCATGGTTGGATGAAGGGTGTGTTGCTAAATGCCCAGATGTTCGGAACATCTTGAATCTCACCCTGTTTTGGAAGGAGTGACCGTCGCGGTTGGTCTTTGCTGTGCAGCGGGCCCGGAGCTGCTCGAGCCGTGAAGGAGTTGTGAAGGTGTTGGGTCGCCTTCCACGGGTGAAAAAGCTCCGTTCGTAGCGTCCGATCGCTCCTAGTAGTAAGGCCAGCCCCGTTCGTAGCTTCTTGTTCCTAGTAGCGATGCCAGGAGCCCTGTTCGTAGCATCCTCTACCCCGTTCTAGGGCAACATGGGTCAAAAAAAGCCACACTCGTCGGGGAACAAGGTGGGCGGAAGTGACCCACAGCCACATGCTGGAGTTTTTCGACTTCGGACGCAGAAACTTCAGTCTGACGTCTGACGGCCGTTTTGCTGGAGTTTCGGCTTGACGGCCGTGTGACGGATGTGTCATGGGGGGGCTGATGTGATGTGTCATGCTTTTTTCACCCAACAAATGTGTATCTCGCGTCATCTCATCTCTATACAAACTGCATCAAAAGATGCAGGCACACATGCAACCTGTGAGCAACAAGCCCTCGAGATGCTCTCGAGCATCTGCATTTCGAGCATCTCCAGAACCACAGGACATACACAAAACATACAGAGACCATTTTCGACATCATATTTCATTTCATTGTTTTTTTGAACACATGTCAGATCTTCTCCTCGCCTGGCGCGACCTGAGAACCACGACTGGCCCGATCCGCGGCCACTTCAGGTGCCACGGGGATCGAGCCCGATCGATTCGCGGGTCGATCGGTCGATCCGTCACGAAACGTGGCACGGGGGTCGACAGGCGATGAGGGGAGGCTGCAGAGTTTCAGGGCTGCCACTGATTTCACGACGTGTAGCTGCTCAACAGACGGCGTGTCGGTTTCCGCCCGCATGTGGGGACGGCGGCTTTTTGGTTCGATCCATCTCCCGATTGGACGGTGGTTGCCACTGAGCTCATTTGACTCCCCTTGTTCCAGTTTGGGTGCCAAGTACATGTCGTGAAACTTGAGAACATTTCATCGGTTTGGTGTGCTCTCATGAGGCAGTTCACTTTCGATTCAGAATTTCACTGCAAGCTCTAGTCTTTGCTCACCTATGGACACATAGCCTTTCAAGGTGAAGAATGGATCCTCACCCCAAGTGCGGTGCGCCAAAAAGCGCAGTTGCGCGCACCTCCACTGTCCAACCGGGACGCCACCCCGGGGGGTTCAACCAACGGCACCACACGGCACCGCCTAAGCGACCGAGGCGCTGCACCACCGATGGCGGCGTGGTTGGAGGAGGTGCACGACGATGTGCTCCGGCGGATCTTCGAGTTCGGAGCGCTGGTGGAATGGCAGAGAGCCTTGCAGAGCTCCTGGAGGTGAGAAGCGGAGCGGAGCCGAGGTTCAACTTGGGGGGATCTTATAGTTGTTGCCTCCTTTTCCGAAGTCGTGGCCCCCAGCATCTCTGGTAAAAACGCGCTTTATTCTTTTTTCCCCGGACAAGCGAGCTGTTGGACTATAAGGATTTTACACGACAAAACCAGATCAACCAGTTTTGAAAGGGTCGAACGGACTTCCGACATCTCAAAGTCTTCTTCATCCTCAAGAAACCCTGCCAAAGGAAGCTTTCTGCCTTCTTCATCTCTAAAAGAATAGCCAAGTTCGGCAGACATTTTGGCATAGTTGGAAGATCCAGGTATATGTTGGTGGGGAGGATGGGAGCCATTGGGTTGGTGATTCCATGATGGGGTCGTGGCTGATGGACACTCATGGATATCATAGCTTGGGTGGCTTGGGAACATCTGGATAAAAGCTACGATATTGGGCTAATGTTGGTGCGGCGCTTTTTTCGCACTTTTCGCACCACCTGGGGGTGGTGTTCGCTGCGATCTCCAGGCTCTGGGTGAACACTTGGGCGTATCTCCGGCGCCTGGAAGAGCTCAGCTTGACCACCTCAGACGACCTGCGCCGCGCGGGCGCGCTAGAGCGGGTCGGAGGTTTGGTGGCGCTGGAGCGGTTGCGTGTGGTGGAGGTGGAGCACTGTGCAGAGGCCGGTGGCCGCGGTGGCGGAGCCACACTGTGTTTCGGTGTGACCGACTTGGAGGAAGAGTGAGTTACAAGAAGCCCCTGAAAGGAACCACAGTGAAAGGTGCTTGTTTGGGTTGTCTTTGTCTTTCTCACACCATCCCAATAGCATTGGACATGATATCATCAGGCATTTTCGGAACAACATGGCCCTCCAGGTTTGTATAGGTTTGTTGTGCACCGTACCTATATAATTGGTAGCTAGTTAGATGTAGTTATGGGTTTGGCAATGCAAAGCCCGTGTTTTTTCCACGATTTCCTCTGTCAATCAGCTTAGTCACTGTGCAAATTAAGCTTGTAGAACTGGTTCTTCAAAGTGATCGAACTTGATTTTCCAGTTTGAGGTCACAAATTCTGTCACTTCAGGACTCCAAGAAGGTCACGACTGATACTCTGTTGTTGAACATTTTTCGTTGTGAAAGATGTTGGCGAGGTCGGAGGAGTCGAGGAACCGCAAACGCTTTGCGTGGTATGACGTTCTTCTCTTTTCTTCCTTTCGAAGTGCTTGGCGCCTCTAACCAAGGACACAAAACAATTGCTTGTTTCCCGAGAAGCTTCTAGTTTGTGAAGAATCTGAGTCTAGAGTGGAACAACCATGGCCTCCAACCGTCTGGCCCGTAGAGATAGGGGCTGGCACGAAGGTGGGACGTGAGCGATGTAATCGGATCCCTGGAGCTGGAGGGAGCGTAAGCAGCGGTACACGGAGCTCCCGTACGCCGCTCGAAGCGGGAACCGCGTCGCGTGGGTTTGGAGTTGAGGATCTGACTTCACAGTGGGGTTTGTGCTTGTTTCCTGCATCCCGAGCGAGCTCCGGAAATGACCCACAACAATAAGTTACACATGTTGGTTCTTCCAGTGACATCTAGACTTTAAGGAAAAGACTTTAAAAGGAACCTACTAGCGATGGCCTCCAACCTACTAGCGATGGCCTCCAACCTGGGATAGGCTTTAAGTTGTGGTATATATATATATATACTTCCAATTCACCATTCGGGATACATATAGGGTAAGCCCACTAGGGTATGTCCTGTGTGAACCTGGGTTTCAGGAGGTAGGGAGCGGTTTTCTGAATGCATCCCAAAACGCTCCGAGCATCGTCCAATCCGAGAGTTCGTGGACCCCTGTGCTAATGCTACCCTTTTCTGAACTAACACGCAAACTGCCTGGTGTTCTCTTAGTTTCTATATGACTATGTACTTCTCACCTGACTTTTTGGAGGCTACTGTTTCTTGCTCTATTTCCACCTCATCGCATCAATTTCAGCAAGAACACAGCTCCTCACCCGTTTTGGACTATCGCTTTGGTCGTTCCTCCATTTGGAAGCCATCGCCTTCCACCGCGTTCGGACCGGTGCCGGCCACGCGCGTGGCCGTGGCGCAGGCGGAGTCGGTGCTCTGCGGCTTTGACCATTTGAGGTCCTTGGAGCTCAAGGAGTGCCACTTCCTCAGCGACGCGGCGTCTCGGTACACCGCGGGGAGGTCCGGGTCGAACAGCCAGCTTCGTGACGGGAGGCAGGAGGGTTGGGGTATGAAGGATTGGATGGGAAAGACACTGGAATTGGAGGGTCCTACAGTACTACGTGACCAGCTTCTCTTCAGCGTTCACATGACCGATTTCGGGCTTCATTCTTGGATATGGCTCGGGGCCTGGCCCTAGACTTCTACTTGAACCCTCTAAACGTAACAAACTTCTTAGGCCGGATCTTTGGTGCTTCATTTTCCGCCTTCCCAGTCACTCATGGTGCGGCAAGAAGCCCCAGGGGCCGCCTTCTTCGGTCGGGATTCTGGGACTGCAGTGCTGGTTTGGCTGATTCAGGTGTTCAATGTCCCGAACTGGGTCCATCCCCAGCCGCCTGAGGAATAGATGTCTTTTCTACCGAAAGCCGGTTGGGTTCCTGCAGGACATCTGCTTCGGAGCCCAGGTGATTCCGGTGCCATGGACAAAACCCAGTTCCGCTGGGCCCAATAAAAAGGTACCCCGAAACCAAGAATTCCAACGCCTGCTGGTTGAAAGATGATTTTGTATGACTTTCTTTGTTGCAGACTCGTGACTCGGGGCTTTGAAAAGCCTTTCGTGCCTTTCGAGGTTTTAGAGACGATCTTCCGGAACGACCTGCAGCTCCTTGGACATGCTCAGATCGTTTGCTCGCGGTTAGCAGACGGACAGTCCTCGATTGGCGCATTTCTCCCGTCGGACCCGTGTTGAGAGGCCTGTTGAAATGCTCTTCCGATGCTCCGGTGCACCCTTGACGGGTCGAAGGCGATCGCCTTCTTTAGAAGGCTACGCGATCCGTACCAGGTCCTGCAATTTTTGAGGCTGGTTTGGGGCCTCAATCCGGGATCTGAAAGGGTTGGTTTGGAAGAAGGTATGGTTTTTTGAGCACTTGGTTTGGGGCCTGGTTGAGTGTTCTTCATGCCCTCATGTCCTTGTTCTTCCCCTGGGCATCCCTGTCTGACCAAATGACACGACACGCACCTTTCTCTGAACATTTGAACCAAAAGTCGACCGCACCATCGGTACATCCACACATGAAGCTGCAGTTTCCGCCAAACTGACATAGGCCAATTCGTGCCGAAAAGCGGCGTGGACGGGTGGTGATTGGCGACATCTGTCGTTGGATCAGCAATCAGATCGAGGACTGAGCGTGTCCTTTTGGGAGAACAATGGAAGCTCCATTCTCGATGTGTTAGTTGTTGGGCATTTTGTTTTGTCATACAAGACCTCTAATGTTGTACTTTGTGCTTTTGGTTACCATCCAAGTCGACCAAAACAAAAGCAGGAAGTAAACGAAGAGCAAGACACCACAAATGACACAGAACAAAATAACAAACACAACGACACTGCAACAAAAAGAACAGCATAACATAATAACATCGCTCTTTTTAGGTGCTCAGTGGGCCAAAAACTATTTCAGTTTCGACCTTCACTCGCCACCAGAGGCTGCACTCTCTGGATGTGAGCTGGTCCTCGTGCTTCAGCGACCAGCCTTGGGCCTTGGCGCCCCAGAGCCTGCAGAGCTTCGCCGGCGTCGGCTGCGAACATCTCACCGAGCGGGCGACTTTGGTGCCAATCGGGACACGGGGGGATGAAAGAAGTGTGAGGAGGTGTGTGTGGAGTGTGTGGGGATATCCCGAAAACGACATGAGCCGTGGAAGCAACCACCAATTTGAAGACCAGAGACCAGAGTACCCAATCCCTGAGAGCACGTATTGAGGTCTATGCCGCGCAGACCACCCAATCAAGCACCAAACTTGAAGACCACAGTACCCAACCAACCACCAAACTGGGCACTCAACAACCACTAAGCATGAAGACCAACCCACCCAACCAATCGCCAAACTTGAAGGCTGGAGCACCAACCACCACACCAGAGCACCAAACTTGAAGACTAGAGCACCCAACCAACCATTGAAGACCAGAGCGCCCAACAACCAAACTTGAAGAGCAACCGACCCGGGCAGAGCACCAACCAAGATGAACAAAATCTGAAACCAGAGCACCTTCCAACATGTGAAAGACCAGCGCACTTTCTGCCTCTCTGACAGACTGAACTTGAAGCCAGCGCTGTTTTGGGCGACAGACTGACATGTCGGTCGTTTGGTCGTCGAGCTCTGCCACCGGCATCACCTTTCGACCGGTCCAGACGGTCCAAGTGGCTTGCTCTCTGTTTCGTCTGACCTGTGCGGAGGATCTGACCAGACACGACACACATGTGTGTCGGATCAGAAACCACTCGGAACGTTTCATCGACTTGGAACGTTAAAGCCACCCACTTGGACTTGGGCTGCATCGCCGATGTCACGCCCACATGTTGCCTGCACGCTTGGTCTCGCTGCCTCGCCTTAAGAGCAGTTTGTTTCTTGTCAAAGGCCTTCTATCTTGCCTGGAGCTTGTGGTTGCCTCTGGATCGTGTTGACAAACTTGAAATTGGACTTCACTTGTGGGGTCAGCATTGCAATACGGACCCTTTCATTGGCTAACGCACTTTCCTTGATCAACTTGCTCAGCCGGACCCTCTTCTGTCTTCACTTGGTTAAGGTTGAATCTCACTTCTTTGCGCTTTGAATTGCCCTCTCCTAGCGACAACAGGACCTCAATTCGTGCTGTGAAGACACTTGTTTGTGCCGGACGGAAACAAACTGGTCTTCAGCTTCGGACGTCTTGATCTTCAGCGTGTGCGGTCTACAACCGTAAGTTGCACATCTGAGAACCCGTGCGACATTTCACTTTTTCTTCGAACGTTTTCACCTCTGTTGCTTTGGATTCTTCGCATCACAATAGTTTCCCGTCAACGCAGTTCATGCCATGCAAGCCCTCAGTTGGTAAAGGATCTCAATTGCCATATTGGAGCAACCAATTGTTTCGCGTGGTGACTGCGTTTCCAAGCACATATGCTGCACTTGCAAAGTCACTTGAATGGTTTTGCAACTTCGCGCACTTATGCACTTTGCGGTTTCCTGGTTCTTAAAATTGATCCCTTTGAGAACACCGTTTGAGGTCACAACGGGCCTTTAAAAGGTCACAAATAGGCACTCCAAAGAGGTCACTTTGCCGGAAAGAATTCGCTTCTCCTTTTTGGTAACCTCGGCACACTGAGGTGGTGGTGCATCTCTCGCAGCTTGGCGTGATTTTTGTGTTTTTTGCTTAGCAGCGCGGATGTTTGGGGCGCAGGGCACAGGAGTTGGCGTATTTCTTTCATTTCACCAGGTGGCTGGATCTGCTTTTCGCCCATTTTGCCCAAGCTTAGCCACCAGCTGATGGATCAGTGGATCATTTCGTGTTCGGTGGTTGGCGCGCCTGGCGTGTTTCTCACACGCGCTCCCAACACAAGCCATATCGGTCGGTCCGGTTCGTACTGATTGGGACCGAATTCCGCTTCGCAAGCAGAGGTTCTGAGGCTTCGCCGGTCGTCGGCTCCGCGATGGAACATGGGGATGAAGATGGGGACACAGAACCCCATATTGTTAGGACACTCCTCAAACCCCCAGTTTATTTTTTTAAAATCTTTTTCACACAAATGAGAGGTCAGTGTCACGAACTGCGCCACGTTCCCAACGTGGAGATGAGTACCCAACGTGAAACAAACATCCGCCTCCCCGCTGCACCAGTTCATGTTCACCCCTCACATGATTCAGACCATCCCGGAGCCCCCACTGCTTCGCACGTTGTTCGCAACTCCACACCCAGGAGGAGATGCCCAGAGCCTTGCTTTCAGACGGAACCGGGTCGGCGCGTGGGGTTCGGCAAGTTTGGGTGACATATTTCAAGTGCAACAGAATGGGCTTTTTCACTTGTGGGTTCCCCCAAGCAGTATAGAGTCACGCAACTAGTCCAATCATGAGGGGGGTCGCCCTAGCCGTAGCCCCAACTGGCTTTTTGTTGCCACGACTTGGTGACTTTCTCAGCACTCATTTTGTTGTGGTTTGGGGGATCCTTTCACCTGCGCTCTTGCTCCTCCACCTTCGTCAAGTTCGAGGATTTGCAAGTGCTGCACTGCTCTCGACACCTGAACTGGATTGGCTCGACGAGGAGCGAGTTCCTGCAGGCGCCGGCGCACTTCTCATTTGCTTCGTAGCGCCTGCAGGATCTGAGGGGTGAAGCTTAGGGAGGGCCTATGAAAAACTTTGGGCCCCCCGGTGTTTTTGGGGAAGAGGATGTTTCTTTCTTGGCCTCACTGGTGAGCTCCCTTCTTGGATGCTTTGGATGGCTGCTTTGAGTCAACCACTCGGACGGATGGGTCGTTCGGATCTGCGATACCTTCGGACGGCGACCTCTGAAGGCCAAACAACAGCAGCTCGGCGGTGGTTTTTGAGGGCGTTTGATCCAACATACGACTCAACAGGGCATTTGATCCAAAAGAAAGGGGTTATCAATTACAATTATGAGGTTTTCTCATTACGAAACCATTCCTATAATCCTAAGAACAGGGGTCGGACCTTCCATGGCAGGCCGGATTCTTCAGAGCGACGACTCGTCCTCTGCTCGGAATGGCACAAAAATCCTGTGGTCCCCAAAGAGCATTCGTGGCACGGTTTCCAATACATGTTCTACCTGGGGATCTGATCTTTAGATCCTTTTCCTTTGGGGGTTTAATGGGGTTTCTATAAATCGGGCAGGACGAAGAGACCACCAGCTAGTTCCTGGGAGTGTCCCAGTTCTCGAAGGCCTTGCGAGAGATGCAGAACTTGAAAGACTTGGCCTTCGCCGATTCTTGTTCGTTGAGTCCGAAGCCGGGGAAGAACGAATGGATCCTGGTTCGGGTGGACTTCTCTTTCCTTCGCAAGACGGACCCGGTGCATCCAGTGGTCGCGTCCAAGTCTTCCGCTTTTGGAGCAGAACAATCTCAACACCAAGCTCTGGAGTCTGGAGATTCCAGTCTTCGGAACTAAGTCATAGAGTTGTGGGGGTGTCAGACCTGTTTTGATGTGTGGCTGCTGTGAGCTTGGTGTCCATATAGGGTGAGAGACATGCGTGGACGAAGTGAAGTGAAGGACACCAGCTTGTGTCATCAGAGTGAAGGGTGTGATCAAGTGAACTGGTTGGGTGCTAACAACCGGATTCTTGCTAGGCCATGGAAGGCCTGATCGTCGACCAACTTCTTGGAACTTTCTCCCTTCATCGTACTGAAACATCACCCGGCACAGACCAGCTGTCACAAATGAGAGGTTTCTCGCCCCTTTTGGAGCGCAAGTCACCAGCATACTTTGGCACGACACAGAGAGAACTTCTGAGGACGAGAAGTGACTAGAATGACCAAGCCCCCGCAGATTAGATGATGGTGAATTCACATGTCGAAGCCCGTTTTTGTTCCAAAGTGAATTGGAGAATCGGACAGGTTTCACCAAACAAATAGCTTTCACACACCATGGGTGTTTCGACTGCTAGAGGCTTTTTGGGCTACCCGTCTGCAGTTCCGTCGGTGCTGCTCCGCCTCAGGATGTGCCACTGGACGATGAGTTGCTGGTGGCCTTGAGTGCGAAGCCCTTGGTGTCGCTGGAGCTGTGGTCCTTCCACGGAGACCGGTGGATGACCAGCGAGGGCGTCGTGGAGCTGGCGAGGGCGTCGCTGAGAGATCTGCGGAAGTGGCTAGGTCAGAGAAGATGGTGGGTGGTGGGTTTAAAACCTCCGGGGACTAACCGGGGCTCCGCCCACAGGAACCTTCCTGGGACCTCAGTGAAGGTTCCTGGGACCTCAGTGCCACACAGACTTCGACTTCCACCGGACTTCCTGGAGCCTCTAGACTCGTACTCCAAACAGGTACGGTACAGAAGTACCATACCCTACAAGTCAGGAACTGACCTCATGAAATACTGGGGATGGTCATACCAAACCCATACTTCAAGGAGGTAGTCTGACGACCAGGAGACTGGACCTTGACGCAGGGCTCCCTGGACGCACGATCCGGGAGACCTGTCTTTTTTGTTTGGGTCACCTGCCCTTTTTTTTAAGTCGGGTGCTTGAAGTCGGGTCCAGTGCTTGAAGTCGGGTCCAAGCACCAAAACCCCCCTGCTTGGAGACAAGCTGACCGCCAGCTCAGGCTGAGCCTCGACAGCTTTGTCTTTCAAAACTCCGAGGTGCTCCAAAGCCTCTCGAGCGACCTGGCAAACAGTGGTGATGAACATCAGAGGGGATATGGCTGTGGGTCGTGGCACCCGGATACCTTGGTTGACCTACTTTCCAAGATGTTCCTATTAGCCTCAGGATTCGAAGTTTCCTCGTATACCAAGGTGTTCAGTTTTCATGGGCCAGGGTCAGTCCGGACCCTTCCTTATCCTCTGAAATGGGACTGGATCGGAGCTGCAGTTCAGTGATCCAACTCGCCGGTCCACCGTTTTCCCGGGATCAAAGGACCCACACCGTTTCAGACGGGGCCCTGTGAACAGCTGTGGACCAGATTGTTCCCACAAGCTACATGGAACCAACTGCGACCACGGGGGTCCGGTGAAGGGTCCGAGGGTCCTATAGTCCTAGTCCGTTCGACACCAGACATGACCTCTCAGACTTGAAAGGAATGAAGTGGAGGACCATGTGCCATGGCTGCCCATTTTGCAGGTGGTCAATCAGAAGCTTTTCTGTCCGAGCCGAACGGACGAGACCGAACACTGCGCGCACACTGCCTGCGCGCGCGCGCGGCGAGGACGCCACACACGCCGTGTGGGCCTAGGTCACTGTGAAGCCTTGCAGGAGCTGCTCTTGGAAGGGACCATCCCCTGTTGCATAGGCCCGATCTGCGGCACCCTGCGCTGGGCAAACCTGGCCGCTGGGAGCTGAACGGACGTGGACGTGGAACCTGCGCTGGTGGTTTCGGTTTCGTCCATGGTGGAAGCTGGATGAATCATGCTTGGTGGCCAGCACCACCCGGGTGACGGGTGTTTAGAGCCCTAGAGTCGAGCCCGCCCTGACCTGATGATGTGTTTACAATGACCGACCCGCAATGGGTACAGCTTATTTTCCGGTGAGTGATCAGGTCGGAACGGTGGTGACGACTGGTCGGTGAGTGGTGAGATTTCCACATTGAGTACACTGTAATGTAGACTCTTCCCGAGCCTTCCAAGACCATTAAACATGGTTGACCTGGTTTTTGTAATGTAAAATCCTTAGTTGATTCGGTAAAGCCTATTAAATCAATGGTTGTTGGAAGCCTATCTAGGGTCTTGATGAATAAACCCACTCCATTTGGATGCGCGGACTTGTGCTTGGACGTGTGCACACCGCCCCTTGTAATCCTGGATGTGACGGACGCAGGTGGGTTGAGCATGTACACGATCGGACAATGGCAGCAAGATGCTCCACAAGGACACACTTGATTGGACCCCGTCTTGAGATCACATGAGACATATACTGTACATGCAACGCGTTTGCCAAAGGAATGGCCTTTGACCATTTGTTGTGAGGCAAAAAAAGGAGACAGGCTGTAGACCTCTGATCGGCGAGTCACAAGTCACCAACGGGCGCCCGTCCAGGTGGGGCGCAGGAAAAGAGCGACCGTGCAAAATGCTTCATAAGCCACCGGTGATTTTCATCCGTGGTCGGTTTTTAACAAAAAAAGTAGCTTTCCTTGATTGTGTACGTCCATTGCCCGAGGCTCTGATTGTACGTCAAGTCTGCACTGGTTCTCCAAAGACACATGACGAAAGAAGTCATTTGAGAAGAGTCGTCGCATCGAAGCCCTCCATTCTTGCGACTACTGGCAGCGATCTGCACACACACAAGTACTGTGCTCGCAGATCGCACGGTCTTCTTTAGAGGGGCTGTCCGTTGACAGTTCCATGCCGTCCGGAAGGTTGCAGGTGTATGAACCGAAGCAAGATCCCTCGACTGCCTATGTGGTCCACCAGTTCCTCTGCAAAGTGGATGGTGTTCTCCGAGTGGAACATTGATGTTTTTTTGTGTGCACCCCCATGCCATGGCGGTGCCCGAATACGCGCCATCGAGGTTGTAACACCCCGACCACGACAGCCACGCCCCCGGAAGGTTTGGGCAGCAGTGGCTACCCCATTTGGATTGAACAACCTCTTCTACCTCTCGCGCTCGCGAAGTCTCGGAAACGAGCGATGCCGTCAGCTACCACTGACTGGCAGACAAATATGCACAACTCACCTGCCCCGCAGGTGTTGACCCAAAGAGGAACATCACTCAAGAGAGAAAAGGAGCGATCGGAAAATCCCAAACTGACAAACACTGTCCGGATACCCTTTGGGTGATCGAGACAAGGGATTCGAGCTCTGAATTGCTAAAGAACGGCGCAGCACGTCGAATAACACCTGAAGGCATGGTCTTGCCCCACGAGTTGTGATCGCGTGGGACATGCGATCCAGGATGCAGATCGAATGAAAGTTTGCGTCGACAAAAGGACAATCGTCCTTGTAGCCATCGAATGATGGTGCGGAAGGTGACATGTTCGTCATGAAACAGATGACAGCGCCCCCCCTCTCAAGACAAAAAGAATGGCAAGCTCTGCATACGAGATCTGCAACTCAGGAGACTCTTTCCACTTAACTTTATGCGCGAAAGTCCCAAGTGCCTCCCAATCTGCCTCGGGGAGGTCCCAACGTGACGGTGGTTGCGCCGGCCATGGTTGTTGCATGGTCCATCGAAACTCTTGTGCCACGGCATCCCAGGGCAGTGCTGGAAACAATTCTCTAGGGGTGCGATGTCTCACATCGCGGCTTTCTTCTTCAGCCTCTTGAAAGGGCTGAACTGTAACACCAAGGGTGTAACACAAGGTGGTCAGCCATTCCTGACGTTCAAGCGTGGCCTGGGCTACTTTCGAGTACTGATGCGCAAAAATGGGCGAATTGGCATGGGCTGCTTGTTTGGCTGCTAAATCAGCAGCTCTGTTACCACAAATATCTCTGCATGTCGTACGACAGGCATGTGCCTGCTCTTCCGTTATCTCTTCCAGGGAATGCCTTCTAACACATGTGATGGAGCCCATGTGATGTGCAAGGGTTCAGAATGCAAGGTTCGAAGGTGTTGCCAACGGTGGAAGAGGGCATTCCACCAGGAACCCCAGGTCCAATCAACATTGATGCACTCATAGTCAATCATGTACTGTGTCTGTTTAACCAAACTCAGGCAGTCCGAATGAACATGGAGGGGCCCACGAGCATCACACACGGCATAAAGTAGGGCCCAGAGTTCTGCCGTGAAGCTACAAAGAGACCAATGCATGACTGGGCCGGAAGCCAGTACCTCTTGGTGCTCATCGACAATGGCAAACCCTGCACAAGTAAGGAGAAGATGGTCTGGCCACAACACGGATCCATCAGTCCATATGAGGGGTTTTATTCATCAAGGGTGGAGATCTACATTATTGGAATTGGGCTCCGAACTGGCTTCCACAACTGGGCTCCGAACTTGGCCGAGTTGTTCCTGTCCTCCGAACTTGGCAGGGTTTTTCCGAAGCCCATCGATGGCCGATGATACATCCTTTTTCCTGTAGTATTGCTGTATTGCTTGGTTGATGAATGTAGGGGATACCCCCGATCGTATATATAATATATATATGCATAGTATGTTACCCAGGGCATCCAGTTACCACTATAGCTGGCAACCAGTGGTTCCAAAGACTAAAGCCATAGACCGAACGAATCCCTGGTTCCTTATGTAGTGCTAACTGGGACCCACTGGGTTATAATGTACATATGGTATGGTACCTGGCTTTGACCCTTCAGTCTCGCAGCCCCTTATCTCAAGGAAAAGCTTCGCTTGGCCTCCTGCGGGCTTTCTGGGAAGCTGAACTGCTCACAACTCCCGAAGCTGCGCTATTTGTGGCTCTTCGAAAATAGTGGCCTCACCAGCATACAAGGACGCCCGGCGTGAATGACTGCGCGCAAACCGCGAGCAGAGAACTGTGGAAGGGAAGTTAATGCATGGATTTTTTTTCGCATCAAGATTCTTAGAGTCAAATCTTACTTCGACTAGGACGGTCTTTCCATTTGCTTTGGTTCCTCAGTTCCTTTGTTTTGCTCGAGAAGCTGGGTCGACTGATGGCTGCACGCACACGAGGCTGTGGGCAGCAGATGGTCCCGCTGAATCTGGGCTTGACAAGCTGCACTGAGATCCAGGAGCGAGCTGCACACAGATCCCTACCAGGGCACCCTGTTTGGGGTGGTTAATGGGTACCCTTTAACCACTAAGGAACTATAATTAGACACCCCAAACAGGGCGCCCTGGTATTTGAGCCCATTCTAAGCCCTCTCAAGTCTCGTGGGACTAGAGTAGGGGTTTGTCAATCTATGAAACATGGAAATCCCAGTGTGCGAACGGGCAACCGGAGTCCCCCACCATGCAACGATCATCTTGGAAGGTGGGTGAAACCAAATATAATGACCCGGCAACTTTTTCTGTGACCAGTGACTTGCGAGCGGCTCCATCTCCACTTTGACCCATCCAGAAGACCATCCCAAAGACCCCAAACAGTTTTTTTTTGGATGCCCCATCCACGACTCGTCCCGCGCGAAAAAGAAAAAGACACGCCAACCAGTTCGGTGTGATTTCGGCGCCTTTCTCGAAGGGAAGGCGCCGAGACATCTCGGCGGCGGGTGTCCGCGTGTCCTCGTCGGCTGCGCGCGAACTCTGAGCGCCCAACAGGACTTCCGCTTGGATGTCCTGACGATGTTGGACGTGTCCTCTCTGATGCTCTCGGACGCTCAGCTCGCCGAGCTCCTGGGGCCCTGCGCGCGCTCGGTGAGGCGCGCGGTGCTGGGCGGCAATCGCATCTCTGAAGCTCGGAGGGAGAGGTCGAAACGTTTTGGAGAGCTGACAGAGCATCTGACAGGGCAATGCTTGGGTGGTAAAAGCTGTTGGGTGGTAAAAGCAAAGAGCTGTTGGGTGATTTCTGGGAAAACATCATGGAAGTCCGAGGTCCAATAGCTTCCTAACAGATGAGACTTCTGATTAGAGAGGCCCCTGAAAGGGCTGAATTGGTACCCGCTCCGGATCTGGGAAGGGAGGTGCAGGAGCCTGCCAATCGACCTTTTTTAGGGAAAGACACTGGTTCCGAGCAATCCCAAGGATTTCAGATGCAACTGGAGCTCGTCAAGCCGATAGATTGAACACCTCTTTTTGCGCGAAGGAGTCAAGGAGAAGACCAAAACCAGTGGCAGATCTGTGTCCAAATCCAGCCTGTTGCCAAGATGTTAGAACAAGGCCCCCCCCAAACCTACTTTGTACGAAACGCAAGGCCAGGACATTGTGAGGTGAACTTGCTCATCATAAGAAATTGAGGTCCAAGTTCATAAGTTCTCCGAATCCTGCAACAACAGAACCCTACTAGGGGCGCTCCTCTCCCATGGCCCCTACTAGAGCCCGGCCCTCGGATGCATCCTAGGACGATGTGCTGCTGGACTTCCTCCGTTCGGCGCGAGACCTGCACAGCTTGAGCCTGGTGGGGGCGTTGGGCGATGGTTGGGGCTGTTTGAACGCGCTGGTGGAGGAAAGGCCTGGGGGTTCCACGGATCGGATTCGGATGGTGTGGGTGTGTAACAGGGACACTCCGATCTCGGCTCGGGGGGTAGACTGGGTCGACTGGTCTATGAAACATTTCTTCCAAAAGCATCAGAACTGCAAGGCTTTTCCCCTGCACGCATGCACGCCCCTGTGGTGATGTGCGTGCTTCGCGGGAGGTCTCAGGGTTGGGCTTCGAAGGCGAACAAAGCACCTCGATTTCGCGGACGAAGGTGGAGAGACGCGACGGTCGAGTTTGGGAGAAGAACCTGATGCCAACATGGCGCGAGAAAGGTCCAGAGAAATGGTCCTAGATTTGCCTGGCATGGACCCCTCTATGATTCCCAAAAGGTTGAACATCATTGCTTGAGGGTCCAACCCCCCCGAACATTGTCCCCCAGGATGGAGTCCGGAAAACGGAACAAACCCCGTTTCGACGGACTGAACGGACCGAGTTACTTGCTGACACTCGGATTGTCAGGTGTGGCCGCCATGGGACCTCCCCTATAAGTATCTGTAGGAATCCTAACCCTGTCCCACCCTGAGTTTCCCAAAAGCACCAGCCTTCTTTGTTTTTGCAACCCTGTGATTGGAATCGCGGTGTCACACCTGGCCCCTACACACGGCCACGGCTCAGTGTGGATGCCTTGGCGCCCAAACTGGAGCTGTTGGAGCTTTCGGAGCAATCCTGCGCCTTTGCTTCAGCCCGGATGGATGGGGGGTCCGTCCGTTTGTTTAGGAGTGTGTGAATATACGCAGAGCGGAAGCAAAGCATGGAGAACACATGACAATGATAAGCCCAATTAAGAAGAGGTGCAGAGGAATTTACAGAGTTTGTTTGCACTGCTTTCAAGCTTTCTGAAAGAGTTGAGGCGCGGAGGAAATTCCACTTGATCAATTTGTTCGGTGAAAAGGGAGCTGCCTGAAGTTCCAAATATGTCGAAGATGGCGAGGTTCAAGTTGACTGGTTTGGTGCCTCCAGAACTGCTTGTTTCACAGACCACCACACAAACGGGTTGCCAGTTTGCAGGGGGCAGTGAACTTCAGAATGAGACCACCCATTGATCCATTGTTAAAGTGAAGGGTGAAGATTGGATGGCCGAGTACCAACCACATGGCACGGGATGGAACCGTTTTCGAAGCCCGCATATGGCGAGTCGCCAGTGTTCGATTCACATCCCCTAGTCACGATGCTTTAGCAAGTGAGGGGCTGGAATCCTCGAGATCGCCGCATCACGTGAACACTTCATATGTAGAGGCCCCCCCCCCCGCGGGTTCAACTCCCCCCTTAGACGGACACCTCTTGGACACCTCTTATGGCATCCACTTTGGTTCAACTCCTCCGTGGAGGTTTTGGGATACGATGCAACAGATTCAACAGATTCACAAGCTAAGGTTGGCTGTGTCATTGCTGTTCGTGTGTCTTACCATGTTCACAACGTTTTACCTCATGAGCGAGACCTTGTGAACCATCCCTCCAACAGCCCCTTGCCTCACTCCGCTTGATGTCCCACCAGTCCTTTGTCACTGGACGGTGCTGTATGCTTCGCCTCCACTGACACGGATGCATCCCTGCTAGCTTTCGTCACCTACCCTCGGCCTCAAGTTGGTTGCCCTCTCCCTGAAGACCAGCATCCCATGCTGGTCCTCGGTCTGAAGTCCTTTCAGGGATGCTCAAGGTTTATCAAAAACACAGTTCTTGTTCGAAACACACATGAGTAATCATGAATATTTTCTTTCACAAAATTGATCAATTTCACTACTCCAGCTCCTTGATTGCGCAGACCAGCTCTTTCCTTTTCACCCAGATCAGTTTCCTTACTTCGGCCATCTTCTCCAGTTCTTCTCACCACCCACGCTTTTCCTCTCCGCGGCACCCGCGCCGTGTGCCGTGCAGTGCGCCCACTCCACACGGTGCACCGAGGCACAGGGCTGGCGTCGGCCTTCTCGGTCGAAAGCTCTCCCACAGGATCCACCTTCCTCCAGCGGAGCACGGGGCGAGTCCGCGCGACGCCCGCGGCGCGCGGGCGTCGCGTGCGGCTGTGGATTGTGACGAGTGGAGAACACCTGAGCCCTTATGGACGCATGGAACGGATGGATGATTCCTGGTTGCCGGCCATGCGCTGAGGCACAAGCGTCGGTCTAAGTCGATCGGGGTGTCTGGTACGCAGATGAGAATGAGATTCTGAACCGGGCAACTTGATTCTGCCTTTATGAGACTTGGCAGCAGGTACCTCTTCATGGAGAGATGAAATCCGTGGTCATGTCCCACCGGCGTGGTTTGCCGCTGGGAACTTGGAGCCGAGCCCGCCACAAAGCCAGCAGACTTGCGAGGACCTCCAGGGCTTAGGAGATCCGTTGAGTCCAAAAGGAGATTGGCGCCTGGATAGCAGCTCTTGGTGCCCAAAATGGCCCCAGACAGCAGAGCGGGTGGACGATGTATGAGAATGTCTGGTTGAACGATGTGGAGTGGACAGTCATTCACTCGCTAATGGGCAGTCACTTGCGTTCTCATATGCCAGGTGGCAAGTGGATAATGACAAGAATGTCCGATGAGGTCCCAATTTCAGCTTTGACTGTAGAAGCTTTGTTCCGCCTGCCCGCGAAGCAGCAACTCTGACAGTGTGCAAACCAATTTTCTGCCTTGCTGAACCTGCACTTCCGCTGCGGGGCCAAATGCAAGAGTGACACTTACCAGACTGGTCTACAGACTTGGAGGCCAGGAAACCAAGGCCTGCTTGCAGGCCTCATCAAAGGCCGCAGTGCTCCGACGGTTGACAGGTCGACGGTGGGTTCCACACATCATACCCTAAAGAACCTCAAGTGTCCGGGTATGGTGTTCCAGGAATCATGGAAAGATGCCCTTCAGCATGTCTTATGAGAATCAGCATGTTGACATGTTAGACATGTTCTTCTCATTTCAGCGTTATTTTTTCGCGAGATGTGCAGAGATGTGCAGAGATGTGCAGAGTGATTTTTTCTAGCACTTCGAGGGTCAAGACACTAAGAATGAACCTTGTTCGCTCGAAGAAGAATTGGACCTCGGCTTGAAGAAAAGGCCTCGAGGACTGCTTTTGGGGATTGTGACAAGGCGATGGGGTGTATTCCACACACTTACTGTAAATGGATTCTTGCCATACCATACATGGCATTAATTTTGATTGGTTTATTTAAGAGCAAGCAATAGGCAAATGAATATGTTCTTCTTTTTTTCCAAGAGGACATCATTCATTGATTCTTGCAATATCAACGAAACTCTTCAACCAATTTGGAGTCTACACCAGTGTTACTTTCCGATTCTACGCCACCACCACGCACCCTGTTGTTACTTTAGTGGTTTTAAGCGTGCATTTTGTTTCTTTGGAAGGCAAGCAGTTGGTGACCAAGAATTCAAGATTGTTTGTTTTACTTGCGACCTGCAGGCGCAGTGAATTATGCATTTCATATCCGCCCAAACGGTGAAAGTTCCATTTGTAAGTTTTTTTGTCAGTCTATTTGGGGTCTGGTGAAAGTTGATCAGGCAAGTCTTGTTCCTTGCAGGGTGGGTTTGTATCGTTTTTTTTACCTTAAATTATGTTCAAAAGATTCGATAGATTTCACACATTTTTGTGAGCAGCCAGACACTTTCCCTTGAGGCTTCGGTGCGAGCCAGGACTGGTCTTTGTACACCTCTCACACCTCATATCCTGCAAACACCCCGGAGGCATCACCCCCAAGCCCATGTTTTTTCACGTGACTACTGGATGAAAACATACATCAATGACTATGCCGTGAAAATAGATGACCCTGTGGTGAAATCGAAGATGATGGGAAATGGATTACACTGTTCTCCACATGACATCCACGTCATCCTTCCGGCACGACCCATTCACCCATCTTCCCCCTGCCAACCCAACCCCATCTTCCCGGGCCAACACCCCCCCGTTGAGCAAACCTGGAGTATCCCTGACCTGGAGTAGGGCGATGCGGAGGCCCGATGCCTGCTGAACTGGTGCCCAAACTACGTCCCCGATCACGTCCTTTCGACCAAACCACCTTTCGACCAAACGGGTGGATGAGAAAAGGGGCAAGTTGAGGCCCAAAGGCTCAGAAAGGCCCCGTTTCCCAATTTTTTCGGTCCGGGTCAAATGACCCTCTGGTTTGACAGCTCGGGTTTTGGAATCTTCGGCAACATGTAGTATATAGCTGGTTCGGATCCATGAGCTTCTAGGTGGCGTATTCTTTCAACCATCTGCAAACCAAGAAAGGCGGTGAGTGAAAGGTTGTGAGTCAGTTGTTTGAGAGAAAAGAAGGTTCGGCACTTCTCCTCTTCTGGTCGTGGCTTCCTCGTGGCTTCCTCGTGGCTTCCTCGTGGCTTCTCCACTGGTCGTGGGCGACATCCAGGTACAGACATGGAGGGGATTTCTGCAATCTTCACTCCGACCAGCTGCTCGGACGGATCCAATCTCGGTGGGAAGCGAGGAGTGACCCTGGTGGAAAACCACCAGAGGCCACTCCTGGATGAAATCAACCTCAAACCTCACCATTTTGGGGGAGTGTACAACCTTTGAAAGGCCTGGCAGTGTTGAAGTCTCATCAAGAGTACATGAGGCCTCCCAATAGGAGCCGTGGAGACTAAAAACACCGGGAACAACTCTGAGATCATGGAGACTGCCACTCGGCTCACTGGGCACACGTGGCCGCCTTTCTAGTGACAGATCCATTGGATCCACCTTTGGTCGTCGTTGGTCATCCACCCAGACCGGGGCTGGGAGTCGGTGGAACGCAGAGCGACGCTCTGCCGGGTGCCAGCCTAGCACGCCGGCGCGCCCTGCTTGGTGCAAGCGCTGTGGGTCAAGACCTGGAGCTTGAGAGCAGGGTAATTAGGTTGACCTCCCAGGCGGGAGTCTATTCTGTTCACGCGCTGACGAGTCAAATCCCTGGGGTGACACGTCTTGTCCACGACACACTGATCGTTGAACAACAAGTTGCACAAATTAGGGCAGCTACAAAAGATGATCGAAAGAGAAGGTCCACGAATCGGCGAACCTTCCAGCACCCCCCGCAAGGATGCGAGCAAAGGCATGGAGCTCATCCAGAGCAAAGAAAGGGAGAGCGCCCACAATGGCTCCCTGTGGAAGAACTCGTCCAATGCATTTGGTAGCACGGGCAGTAGGAACCCCAGGGAGAGCAAAAGGCGTCCTCTGGATCGTAACAATGCACTTCCGAAGTTGCAGCACAAGATCTTGGAAATGAGGAGGTCGTTGTCGGAGGCGAAACCCTCTCTTATAAAGCAGGAAAGCAAGTTCCTGGTAAGTGCACAACACTCCCTCTTGGACTCTCCAATGCAGCGATTGGAAAAAGGCCAAGACTGTGTGCCAATCGTCGATCCCAAAAAGCACTTTCGGAGGAGGGGATTCCAACGGGAAATTGAGGGTGATGTTGAATTCACTGACATCGATCTCCCATGCCAATCCAGGAAAGCACATCCTAGGGTCTTGAAGTTCCTGTTGCTTAGACGATCGTGGTTCGAAATGTAGATCATCCAGACATTCAGCGCCAATATGCTTGTTGAGGAGCGTGAGAACCTCTTGTTGATGCAATATAGCAGAATGAAAGAATTGTTTGTCACCTGGTGCTATCGCACATCGTGCGAGGGCCTGCTGCTTGGCAATTCTGTCGGCTTGACGATTGAGTTCAATATGTTTGCGCGAAGTACCAAGCTGTGCGATTCGGTCAGCTGAAACCATCGAAACTGGTATGTGGTCATCAACATGTGCCGGGATCCAAACCATCCTGATAACATCATTGCAGCTGTGAGGGCTTCGGATGTTTATGAGTCGCAGAAGAAACTGCCACCACTCCAAGTGCACATAGTTCCCTGGTATAAGGCGGTTCTCAACAAGGGCGTTCACTTTAGTGACAACTTCACGACAGTCACTGTAAATGCACAGGCAGCAATTTGCCCGGGCAGCTGCAACAACAACAGCCCAGAGTTCTGCAGAATACGAGGACAAGGACAAGTGGGAAACAGGCCCGGCAGCGAACGTGGTACCGTTTTCCTGTATAACGGCAAACCCAGCTGCAGTGAGCGGAAAACATTCGCCCCAGAAAACAGAGCCATCAGTCCATAGTGAAAGAATATCATCAGGGTGGTCGAAGTCACGCGGTACTAGGTCAGCTGCACGATCAGTACGCAAACGATGCCAGATTATTGGCCATGGGTGCTCAATAATGCCAAGTTGCTGGAAGTTGGAGCCAAACTCATGTGGAGGTCCAAATTGAAATTGTCTGTGGGCAACCGGGCAGCCCAAAATGTGCACCAAAGACTCCTTCTCATGTAAGCAGAAACGACAAGAACTGGTGTCTGAGTAGTTGGCTGCAAAGCGGCGATCATTGGTAATAGTACAGCCAACCTGCTGAGCTTCGAAGAAAGAGAGCAAAGGCGGACCATGAGCTGTCTGCGCAGCAGCCTGTCTACCATAGAGCTTGGTGTGAAAAACATCGATGAACCCTTCCGGCTTGAAGAAATCTTTACGATTGAGATTTGCTGGATGCGAATAATGTACCTGCACTGCAAAATGTTTGAGAACAGGAGTGATGTCACGTACAGAGATCTCACGCAAAGAAATCTTTGTGTCTTTCCCGAAGCCAATACACAATGAGTCATCAAGACAGAGGCCAAAGGTGGCAAACGCATTTTGCACATTCCCAACCAGGGTGTGTCTGCCTGCCTTAGGGAGACGTGCAAGTCGACAGCAGCGATCAAAGGCATCACACTCGTGTTGGAGAAAACGGACAAAGTCTAAGATGGCACAAAAGGAACGGGCTACAAAAGGGTCATTCCTGTGAGGCTGCGCAAGCAGACCTAAAACAAGGTGTTTGGCTCTCCAGTGCGGTCGCTGACCCCAGAGCGCTTGCGTGATTTCGGCTTGGATCTTGTCGAGGGTTGCTTTAGGGATTTTGGTTATATGGGCAGCAAAGGAACACTGTGGGATGACCTTGGACCCAATAAGCTGACATTTAACAGAACGCGGGAGTGGCAGGGCTCCAATGTTGCGGATATCACCACAGATCTTCTGGGCCTTTTCATCAGCAAAGTCAAAAGCAATACGCTGCGAGGTATAAATCTTTGTACCCAAAACATCAAAAGTCTCCTGAATTAAAAACCCAGGGAACTCAGCTTTGGCAATCTTCCGGGCAGGACCATTGGAAGCCCAGACAACAGATTTATCTTGATTAAGCTTCTGACCGACCAAGGAATCCCAAAGCTTAGTGACTTCAAGGGCAAGCCTAAGTTGAGCAACAAACTGGATTTTTGCCCAAAGATAGATGTCATCAATATAAATGCGGCAAGACAGGTGGGGAACATCACGGAGGAAGGCAAACCACGATCTCATGTAGGCATTAATGGCTATCAATGAGAACGAACATCCCTGTGCAACTCCGTTCGGAGCTGTGGTGGGTGTTCCAGAGGTCCACCCCCTATACGAAAGATGTTTACGGAGCCCGATGTATTGCCTAACAAAAATGCTGACGACTGCTTTGGAGCATCCAAGTGCCAGCAAGATGATAGCAACAAAGGCTGGAATAATGCGATCAAAACACTTACTCTTGTCGAGCTTGATCCCAACAATGGCTTCATCCGCAATGGCAGCTTCATCAAGCTCAAGTCTGAGTTTGGCAGGGATGGCAGTCATATGTCTGCCTGCAATTCCACCCACAATCGACGGGGGCATGGTAGAAGCTTGCCAGTCCTTAGCTTGCCGAAAGCGTGAGCCCGTGTAGGCTAGCAGCAATGGTGGCAAGATGGTAATGAGCCGTTTATTCAGTGGGGATGAGGGTCCTGGTTTATTAAGGATCACGATCTTGGCAGTAGTTAAGGCAAGTGGGATCGAGTGATCAGCATTGGCTTCAAGTCTTCGGAAAAAGGCTGCAACAAGCTCACAGACTTCGAGGGGGAAAGCTTGGAGTTCTGTAGTTCTCCAGCCATCGAGCCCAGGGGCAGCATGAGCATTACGAGCCTTAAGAGTGGCAAAAATGTTGGCGCCCGTGATTGGCGGGGGGTTCCAAGGATGATTCTCTCTCGAAAGATAAGGCCAAAGCACTTTGAGGACCTCGATGTGGTCGTCATGACCAATGTTGGCAGCAAAAATGCTATCCCATTGCTCGTTGATAGTGCACAGGGCATCATTTGGTTGATAAACAATATGCCCTTGTTGATCAATGACGAGGTTGTTGGGCTGATCTTGTGCTTTATTCTTGAGGTGGTGATAAATGTAAGCTCGCGTAGACTTGGCGGAAGCACGAATCTTGTCTTTCCAGGCATTGATGCGCTTGAGCTTGAGGTCATGCTCACACTTCTCAATCTGACACTGGAGCCAGAGATGGCATTCATGCAGTGTGATTAACGACAATCGACACTGGGAGTGGAAACGAAAGATAACAGCCTGTGCAACCTAATCCTTGCATTGTGCAAAATGTCACACTCCTTATCCGAAAGGTGTGGTTTGGCGACTTTGGATTGGATGTCAAAGACCTTGGCTCTAGCATTATGTAACCAGGAGAGGTGGAGAGTGGTTGCGGCACCCGAGGGCATTTGGCCCGGACAATATTGCTTGGATTGAAAGATCGGTGGGGCTGCACGCTTACGAACTCCACTTGCCCAGGTTGCACCTAAGGTGACCAATGCGGAAACCGCATGCTGGTTGATGTCAAACCAAAGTTCTTCAGGCACATGACTGTTAAATTGGGAGGTCAGGGCCGCATCCCACTTAGACTGTTGGCATTCATAATCACCGGGGCATGATGGTTTCGCCACATGTGAGGTGTCAAGGGCAGCGAACTTAACATGGATGGGCCCAACCTGGAAAATGGGCTGCCAGTCAAAAGTGGCCCGGACAGGGCGGTGCTGCTTCTGGGACCAGTCAACTGTCTCAATGGTCTTTAGACAGTTGAAAGCGACTTGATTCATGAGGATGCCATCAATAGAAGAGCAGTGTTCCCCAAAAGCGGTGAAAGAACAGTCACGGCTATAGGTGATGGGTCGGTCAGGGGACCCGTCCTCCAGGTAATTGGTAAGTGGGTCAAACCAATTGGCAAAGTGCACAGCAGAGGCAACCGAAGGGTAATGGAGCGGTGCCAATTGAAAATCACCAACAACCAGGACAGGGATGTCCCCAAATTGACTAGCAATCTGCAAAACATCGCGAAGGAGTTCGTCATTGAACTGGAGGATGTCATGAGAAGCCGAGGCCCCCGATTTGCCATAAAAGTTGAAAATAAGGATCTTGAGCGAGGGGAGAATTTGATACCAGGTGGCTTGGACACGCTTGGAATGAAAAACCCCTTCAAAAAGACCTGAGCAATCATCCGAGTTATGGAAAGGGGTCGAAAGCTGGGAAGGAGCGATCATAGCAACACCACCATGCGACGTGGAACCTGACCCATCAGACCGGAAAAGTCCCGGGAGCAAGTCACCTAAGATGAGGTTCTTACCAAAGGCAGCGGCAGACCTGATTGCATTGCGAAAGTTATTACGCCCGATTCGGGTTTCTTGCAAACAGATGACATCGTCGGTCCAACCCTTCCAGGTATTATCTTTGATGAAGCTACCAACATTGGAGGAAAGAATAGACCACGAGCGGTCAGGGCCCTCACCCGGGTAGCCGAGAGTGGAATCGAAAATCCGGCCCAACCGGAAGCCACCGCTGCAAGAGACAAGCGCAATCCTTTTATCCGAACAGCAGGGTAAGATCAAAATCGTAGCTGCATGATGGGGCACGAATTGGTGTGCAGCGAGATGCCATCCACGGACGCAGGAGAACAGGGACAGAAGCCAAAAGCACGAAGGCCAGAAGAGGCAAGAAGTCCAAAACAGCGTCAAGGGGTAGGCACAGAGCCAAGAAGAGGAGAGCAAAGCTCGAACTAAGAGATGATATACGGCACGATTGGCACGACACCTCACCCAAGAGCCAGCATCCTCATCACAATTTGCGAACGAAAGGGTGCAAGAGTGCACCACCCTCTGCAATGAACGGATCATTGCGAAAAACCCAAAAGCAAACGAGCGATCCAACCAAAGGCGGATCAGGCAGAGCAAACAGAAAGTCCAAAGACGAGAAGACCGCTGAGCAGTAGAGAGACAGCGGAAGAAAAGACAGAGAAGAACCAAAGTCCAAGTAAAGGGCTCACAGTGATCGAGTCAATAGGGGCCAGAGCCCCTCGGTTGCTTGGGAGCAGGTGTCTCTCCTGATGGTGATCGCTCCCGGGGAATGCTTGCAGCCTGAAGGAGTTGGCGCAGGCTGCTCGAAATGTCGTCAAATCGGCTGTCGAACTTGGATTCCATCCTAGATTGGCGCCCTTCAAGCACATTGAATTTCTCTTCGAGGCGGTCAAGCCGAGCAGCATCAGGGCTAAACTGGATCGGTGGTGCAGGCTCAGGCCGCGACTGTGTCTTGACGGCATCGACACTTCTCTTCGCTCCTTGCCTAGGTGGCGGCCTAGTAGGTGGAGGAGAGGTCTCTTCAACAAGGAGAATCTCATGCAGCTTGCCATTGACTTCAACAGAGAACTTGGTGATGGCAGGTCGCTTCTGGAATGCCAAAGTCCAACCACAAACTCCATTGGTGCGAAAAGCACGAGAAGGCAGCGGAGGAAGGCTCGTGGCATTGAGCGTCGCAGTAATGACATCACAGGGTTCAGTGCTCGCAGGCCAACCCGTAGTCTGGTAGGTAAACTTCGGAATGACAGCGATGTTCTCTGAAGTGATGCGCGCATCACCGGAAAGAATGGCTTTGCGCATTTCAGCGACCTTGGACGTCCACGCACGGGCAGCCAGCCCACGTCTGGTCAGGCAAAGTCCAGCAAATCCTCCAATGCCCTTGGTCATGATGAGAACCTCATGGACAGAAGTTGGCTTCGGATCCCAGAACCTGGGCAAAACCGTGATGTCATCAAAATCATCAGCAGTGGTCAGGTAGTCTCGAAAGAGGAAGTTGGCTGATCCGCTGGATCTGAGGACATTGGGACGAGAGGCAACCGGAAGCTTGATGATGCATTGGAAGTTCTTGTCATCTTTGCCGGCTGAGGGATGTCTGCCAATGCGAAAAGCATACATGTTGGCTTTGTCGCAGCAATCCGGCAAAGTGGTGCTTGAGGAAGAGGATCTGCTGCTGTTGAGCTTGTTCAGTGAGCTGAGGGCCGATAAGCCTGGAGTCGGCATCCATGACAAGTTCTGCAACTTCAGCGGCTGTGAGTTGGACCTTGGGGTCCGGAAGCTTGTAGGTAACAGCACCATGCAGTTGCCAGAGAATGACCAGCCGCTTGTAGGCCGTTTTAGCTTGGGCATCTTCAAGGACGAGTTCGTAGGGGCCAATGACTTTGAGTCCGAGCTCACTGTATTGGTTCTTGTCATTGCCAGGAAGGATGACCAACATCGTCGCACACGGAGTGATTCTCGAGAGTTCCTGGATAGCTGACTTCGTAGCCAAAACTGCGCCCGCTTTCTTGGCACTGGCCTGCAGCCGATGAACCTGTGGTACAGGGATTCCCTTCTCATCAAGTAGCGGGTGATCCGCAGGGATGGTGGTGTCTGAAAAAGCTTCCGAGGGTTTTTGGGCTTGGCAGACTTGGAGGCCCATGGATCATTGATTTGAAGCTGATCAATTTTCTCAGACCCTGCAGCAGCATTGCCAGTGGGCGTGGTCTTTTCAGTTCCACCTCCTGCAGCATATTGTAGAGCTCCTCTGTTGGCAAGGAGGTAGTGGAGGAAGTTGGTGCGCACAAGACTGGCAAAGTTGGTGATCCGAGGAAACGAAGAGGACAAATTCCAAACCAAGCGAGCCCGTTCAACAGTACTTCGAATCTGCACCCGAAATCGTGACAGGTTGATGGTCTGCTGCACCTCATTTGCAAGTGGTGGTACTGCGATACGAAGGCGCTCACACAAGGAGTGGAGGAGAACCCATCCACACATGTTCGGCTCGGGATTGCAGCGCACAATATGTACTTGGCAAGTAAGCTGAGCTTCGTCAATTTGCGACATGATAAAGGTGGCAAGAGGGCCAGCATGGTGAGCAAGTGCATCCGGCAAATTCATGAACAGAGTCATAGTCGCAGTGGTAGCATGTGCATCGATCTGAGTCCAGCACTGCTCAATGAGAATGAACCACGTGACATGCTGATAAGCTCTGAAATCTCGTCGTTGGTCATCGAAGTAGAAGAGGTTTCCAGAGGCTGCGTCCCATCTTGCCGGCGGCATGAAGCAGAATTGAGGTCGCTGAAAACGAATCGCTTGAAGGACAAAATCCAGCTCATCTGATCCAAGCCAGCCCGGGTACGAGTTGAAGTGCTGAATGCGATGGTGTATGTGGCTATCTGGGCTATCGATGTGGATAGCTGGTGTCTCCTCAGGTTGAGGACCGGCAGCAAGATCATCAAAGACAACAGTGATAGCCTCCTGCAACACTGCATTGCCCCTCAAAGTAGTGGTAGCCAGGAAGCTGAAGAAAGCACGACGCAGAGTGGCTGCAAAGAACCAAAGCCCATGCGGGATGCCATGCTGGTTCCAGTCCTCAATAGAGTCCTCGATAACATCGTCAATGAGAGCACGTGCAGCGATGGAGGTAGTGGCATAAAGGTCACCATTGAGCGGCATGTGGTCCAGCATCCCTGCAGCCGTGGTCCACCGATGTAGTAGAGCCCACCCACAGAAATGGTTGACATCATCAAGTGGGACATGACTATATTGGATCCTCTCGGGCGTGATGTCGAGGAGTTCAGCAACAACTTGCAAACCACTTCTGAGCAAAGGCCCAGGGAGACCAACGAAGGTGACATGGGTGTTGGCCCCTTCTCGCTGGATCTCAAAGGCTAGCCAGTGCGAACCAGAGAGGATCGGAAGGATGTTGAGCCGGTTATTGGCAATGAGAATCTCCTGATAGTCATTCGCATCAAGGTTGGCCGTCTCCAGATTCCAACGAATGGCAGGATGGAAAATGGCAAACTCAGGTGCAAGCCATGTCAGTTGCCGCAGGAAGAAAGCCATCTCATCAGATGCAAGCCAGCCACCAGTGTTGCTGGCAAATTCGGCTCTTTGCAGAAGATTTGCCCCAGCCGGGATAGTAGTGGACCGAGTTCCATGATGTCCTCCACAGTGAATGTCATTCTGCAGAGTAAGGTGTAAGAAGTCACCGTGGTCGAAGTGGAAGGGTGGTGGACCAGGGTCACTTCCATTCTTGAACATAAGCCGGTAACGGTAGGGGCCAATCTCGAAGAGAGGACATTCAAGCCTTGTTGGAATGAAGAAGCCGCACGTGGTATCCTGAGGCCCAAAATGAAGCAGCACCAATCTGTCTTCCGTGAATTTGGGGAAGACGACCCCATGCGGTGGAAGTCGAAACAAATCACCATGGTCATAAATCTTGAAAGCGAAATGCTGAGTGTCATGATCAAGATGATCCCATAACTCACGAATGCAGCGTAGTCGAGCTTCTGAGTCACCAAAGCCGTTGAAGGTGAGAGTACACGGGGTAGTTCCAAAAGTGACCGTGAAGGTGGTTGCACTCAAAGAAGGGACTTCGATACAGCTGCTCTCAAGGAGGGAGAGGGCAAACTGAAACTGAGTATCGGCGAAGAGGTCATCATCTCCAACGAGCTTGAGACGGAAAGGATCAGAAGGCTGGTCATGAATGGCGTCACAAAGAGGTTGAGGCCCATGCCAATCTTGAGTCGGCGCACAGGTGACATAGTCCTTGCAGATTGACAGGCTGGCAATCGGAAAAGTACGGACAAAGAGGGTCCATTCATGGTATTGCTCGAAGATCTGACCAACAGTCTGGGATGGAACGAGCCTCTCTCCTGTGGCTGCAATGTAGACATGGGCTGAGATGTCAAACTTCCAAGTAAAGCACTTGAGGAGGTCGGAGACAGTCCATGCCAGCTTGACAATGAGATAGGCGATCCTGCCATTGACATGCCGGCAGTGTAATGTGACATGTGAATCATTTGTCGCAAGGTCACTGCGGACAGTGATTTGCTCAATGATGGAATCGAGGCCAGCAAGGATGTAGAAGTCTCGCTGTTCAATGATGATCGCCTTCTGTCCAACAATTCGCCTTTGCCAGACCTTGTTGATTGCTCCATTGACATCCAGACCCCATTGAAAGAGGTAGTCAAGTCCAGCGAGTAACGCCAGAAGAGCATGGGGTGTCGCAATAGAATTCCCAATCTGGCGATAGAGGAGTTGCAGCTGATTCGACAGTACTGTTGGTTCGAAGAGGCCGAGCATCGCAGCAAGAAGTGCCGGGTCAAGGAATTCAGGTCCTGCATCACCATCTTTGAGTGTGGCGAAGATGCCTTTCTGCTCGAGGAGGTGTCGAGGGAGAAGATGTTGAAACCCATAGGCAGCGCACACCGTAGGCACCGGCTCATGAGGCTGCAGGAATCTTGCACGTAGGATGACCTCAGCTGGAGCGGCAGGGTCAAATTTGGCTCTCTTGGCTGGTGGTAGCAACGAGTGCTGTGCATAGGCAGACTGGACCCGAGACGGGATGGCAATTTGATCCGACAACGATCGAGGGAGCTGAAATCGAAAAGATTCCGAAGTCCATCGTTCTGGCAAGGCAGACTTGAGACTCGGCATCGGTTTGGGACCATGATGGACGATGTCATGTCGAACGAAGCATGCAAGCCACCTGGAGCGGTGCATGTGGACAAATGCATGATAATGAACGACATCCTCCCAAATTCCTACATATCCTAAATCGCGAAGCATCGAGGTGATGATCTTGAAATGAGAGTGCTGTGCCAAGGCATCGACACATTCGAACATCACAAGGACAGGTTGGCCGATCGCACACTGCTTGATCGCTTCTACGAATGCCCATCCATCTGGACAGTTGAGTCCACGGCCGAAACCGCCTTTGCTCCAGGATACACATGGCGGGGAGGCTGAGAAAACCAAATTGGAAAGTGGTTGAACACAATGCAGAATGGTAGGATCAGCAACGTCCCCCTGGATGACCCTGTTTAGAGTGATCTCGAAGGCCTGGGTGGCAGTCAAAGGCGCTTGAACCGGTTTGATTCCTAGTTTCATGGACAAAGCTGCAATCACATCACAGTCGAGGTCGACGAAAACCTGGGTGCCAATCGTGGTCTGAGGCAGAATCCATGGAATAGTGAAGGTCGCTTGACTCCACCCTGAAAATGCCCCAGCGAACAAATGCAGGCATTCAATGGCATCATGTTCGACGGCCGAGGTCCTCCTGAGAATCGTGACCGAGTTTTCCCCTTTCCAGGTCCCGTCCTCAAGGCGAGCAAGTGGTCCAGCAAAGATGCAGCACTCTCCGGAAGCAATGCTAAGTGATCTCCTGGCTGAGTCGTGGATCACCAACTTGGTATCAAGGGCAGGCCCATCCATACGAAAACCATGCCCCTTAACAAAGGGGAACAGAGATGCTTCAAAGCAATCATCCACCCGGCTCCAGAAGGTGCCGCAGAGGATTTGGCAATCCTCCCAGTCCAGCGAGGGACCACCATCCAATCCACCAAAGATCGTGCGAGCGCGGGAGCGCCACGGTTCATCCAAAAGATCCAAAATGCAGCTGGAATCCATGGCAAAAGCGCTAGGAAAATCACCACACCTAGGAACCAAGAATGAAGGTGCCTACAGGAGAAGCAGGCTCTTTGGACGCTCTCCCAGGTCGCGAGACCTGCAAAAGAGCCCCGGCCCCCGTGAGGCGTGAGCCCTAGGGTCTTGAACCCAGAAGGCTCGGGAGTCTATTCTGTTCATTTTCTTTGGTCAACCCAGGTAATTAGCCCGTTTGGACGCCACAGGTATATGGACTTTTGTCTGAGCCATGTTCCCTTGGGCTTAGAGGCTTAGAGTGCCATTCATGAGGCAATACCTAGAACGCTTTGTGATAGTACACGGGTGAGCGCCTAGGGCCGGTTTCAAACTCTTGTGCCTGGGCTACAAGCCATTCGGCGGGATCGACAGCTCGATCTTCCCAGCAAATAACCGCAATCGTCAGGTGAGTTGCCAGTTGGAGTAAAGACGGAATGCATGGGTTTCTAGGCCTTCTGTGAATGAGTTGAGTAGTTGTGATGTCATAATGGGCTAGATAGATCTTTTCTTCATAGCCACTCCACCTGGGAACTCGAATTTCAGCCTTAGAATGGATGCTCTTTTAATCAATGGTCAGAAACTCAAGGAGGCAACATGAGAGCAGACCATTACATCATATACCTTGGGACTTGGGTCTGTCCTATGGCCATCTATGGCCTCTAAAGTCGGTGAACAATTGTCACTGTTTTTTTGGAGAAAGGCCTGGAACCTAACCATCATCGACCGGGCCCTGGTAATGGGATTTTTTTTTCTGCCAACAGATACCCAGGGACCCTGCCAATCTCCGATAAGGAGTGCGATAGATGTTGCGTTTGGAGGCATTCCGGGGGAATTTCTGACTCAATGCTTCGACTTGAGGTATGAAGACCAGGAGAACTTCAGCCTTGGCATCAGCTTCGGGCAGGACCGGCCATGACCGGCCACAAAACGTCGAAACATTGTTTCCTGCTCAGACTGGTTTGGTTTCCTCCTTCTTTATGGGAATTCTTTGGGAGATCACCCATGTGAATATTGAAAGCAGATGAAGATGCTTTCTTTTGGCGGCAAAAACGCCCCGGAGTGGCGTCTTTGGACGAATCACTTGTAGCAGTTCCTTTGAGGTTTTTGAAACAGCTCTGGATCAAAGGCTCACCCGCCAAGGACGCATGCTGACCTGTGTGGCAGAGAATTCTGTCCGAATGATCAATCAGTCTTCCGGGAGGAAATGATCCACGCAAAAGATGGCCACCATCTCAGCTTCTGCAGAGATTCGTGATCGACTCGGGGACTGGCTCAGGCTAATTCTGAGAGCCATTGGAGCATTCATACACCAAAAACTCTAGAAAATTCAATCAGAGGCCTCACCTAAGGTTGAGGGTATGAAATTTCTGAGACTTTTCCACTTCGTGCTCATTGGGCTGCCTTCAGGAGCGGCAGTTGCTCTTCGAGAGATCAAGCGGCCAACAGGCAGATCGGAACCACAGCGCATTCGCACAGACCCGGGCAGCGTGGCATGGCCGATGGTTGAGTTGCTTCCTTCAGAGTCCTTCCACTTGAGCCACAGGTCCTTTGTTTGGCAATGACACCTCCCTCATTGATGGGCTCCCAAAGTGTAAAGCATGAAACATGCTCCTCTGCTACAGGGAACACCAAGTCTAAGTCTATGTAGGTTTATCTTGTTTTGAGAACAAACTGTTGAAATCAATTCCGCACTGTTTCTTCCTCTGGAGATTTTTGTGCCCTGTTTCAGCGAGGGAACGAGCTAGCCCGTGGCCGTTCTTGGCCAGGTTCAGTTTGCCATCCCGCAGAAGAACGGGGATGTTTATGCCTTTGGCAAGGCTGGGGACCTCTCGGTCGCGACCGTGGGGACACCCCCCTCTGGATTTCCAGCCATCCTGGAGCGACCATGGGTCCATGTAGACTCTTCATTGATAACACCTCCCATAAAATTGTAAAACCCCTCTTCATACGGTAGGTTTTTTAATCAAGAGTCAAGAGTCTACACTATATTGGCTCCAGCAAGATTGAGTCATCACAGCACGTACGCCTCTCGCAGGCCTTCAACAGCAGTTGGAGGCATGGTGCGCGGAGCCTCAGTGTGACGGGCGAGTAGGCGTTGGACTCAGAATGGATATAATTATTAGGTGTGTTTTTAAAATAGGGAGACCTCACAACCAGTCTACCCAGCCAGGGCCAGGGTCTCCATACCATGAGCGGAGTCCGAGGTGGCACATCCTGGCTCAGGATTTGGGTAGGCTCAGGATTTGGGTAGGCTTTGTGAACAGCAACTTCCCATGGAGCGTGGGATAGAATGGGAGCTCATTGGATGGGACCTCCGCTTCCCATGCTTCCCTGCCACGCCGCCATCCTCGCGAATCTGATCCTCAAGCAGAAATGGGTCATTTCGGATCTCAAGCTTGCAGTTCGTAGAAACAAGTCCACATGTAGACACACACCTGTCATTGTTCCTTAGAAAACGGTGCTGTGAACAAGAACGATTCTCTCCCTCTCCCCAGAGTCGCAGCTCTGTCCGGTCCAGTCGACCCGACGAAACCGCCCGCCGACACGTCCCCCTCCGGTCGCCCCCCAGGTGCCGCCGCAGCGCCGCCCCGGCGGCGCAGAGGAGCCGAACCTGACGGTGCAGCTCTGGGGCCAGCGAGGCCGGGAGCACGGCGGAGGACGGTGGCGAGTTTGGGCAAGTTCGGTTGGGGGGGAGGAGAGGCGGTTGGGAGAAGAACGAAAAGAAGAAACGAGATGAAATGGTTCAGAGAGAAAAACATGGACATATATGCCTGCTATAGTGAGTGGTTCTGTTTGGGTTGTTTTGGCCATTGCTCCGCTAACTGAGGGTCTTAGCCCACTAGATACCAGGTCTCTTTTTGGGAACGCGCAATGAAACGACTGGGGGCTGTGGGTAGATGCCGGACGGATCCAGCTACGGCAGCTGGATGGGGGCTAGCTACGACAAGTACTGGGCTAGAGGAATTGCAATGGACATATGATACCCTAGAAAGTCACTAGAAGTCCAGATCGACGGTTTTTGGCGCACACCAAGTCACCAAAGTAAAGGACATTCCTGAAATTCAGTTCACCTAAAGACCATTTTAAGCACAGTCTTGGACTTCCAGGGATATTTACTTAGTTGACTATAAGCCATTTTCTCGGTAGATCGGTTTCGAGTACCACACATGGGTCAAGCTGTGCTACCCTTGTGCGTGGTTTGATCCAACACCACCAGACACCCATGTAAGACATATATGTTACAATACAGATGCAGGATGTGTTTTTGGGGAAACGCCTGATGTGGACACCTGGGACACCCCTGAGGGACGACACCACCCTGAAAAAACGCCTAAGAACTCCGAAACGAAAAAAACAGCCCTGGATCGAAGTGCAAGACGGAGGAACATCCGGTCTCCGGGGAGCTCGGCCAGGGGTTCAGGTGAAGCTCCCCGTGTCCTTGTCAGGCCCAACGGGGGGGGGGCCGGAGCCACCGTGGCACCAGTGGAGGTCGTCCAGCCGGGTGCTGGTGAATTCACATGAAGGCTTTGGAAGGGGCGGTTCTGAGCTCAAGCTGCAGAGATGCTACAGGTTCGCATAAGAAGAGCTGTTCAAAGAAGAGGAAAGGACTTGACTTACGGTTCCTGTTCATCGGCGAATCGGCTGGTGCTCAAGTCCGGAGTGGTGGTTTTGTGACACGTGGCACGCACGTGGCTTGAAGAGCCACTTGAAGAGCCACTTTTTCAGCTGGTCTGTGCGATGCATCTGGGTCTGGGTGTGTAAATACTTAATAGGGAGACCCCCTGCCCCCCTGGCCCATGAGTTTTGAGATGTTTTGCGTCTATTTCCCGAACCTTCCGTGCGGGAACGAATGCCTGACTCTCCAGGGGTTGCTGAGGTCAGCTACACACGGTGTGTTGTCCCATATATCCCAGATGCCTGGAATTGGCTCGCAGAGCAGTTCGAGACTGAAGGCCAGGCTGGCCTCGCGAGGTGATGCTCGGTGCTCGAAGTGACTGGTGACGTCTGTCCCTCCCGCCGTGGAAATGGACTTTTCAGACTTCAAGCCATATGATTTTTGCAAAACGTCTGGACTCTGACTTCCTCTCCAAAGGATTTTTTTGGGGGGTCTTGGAATGGAAGCAGCCCAAACAATCAGACATTGTCAGGAGCACGAGTTTTTTCATGACCAAAGCCTTGCTGCATTATCCTTGTAATTGTATGGGCGAAGCAATGAGAATACGTTGTTTTCACACTCTCTGCCGGCCTATGAGAAGGTTCTTTTTGCCACGGCGAAAGCACCAAATCATTGCAGCCGAAGTTTGCTTCAAAGATCCACACGGCGCCTCCGTGTGCCATGACGAGACGTCTGGTTACGCCGCTTCCACCTCCGTCCCGCCGCGGTTTCCACCGTCGGTGCATCCGATTTCAGCTGGTGCAGCACGGTGCAGCAGTTCTTGGTGCGTCCGATGGGTCAGATCCGGGCAAGACCTAAGATCGCCATAGGTCTCCGTGGCCATTTGGTCGCCTGTCCAAGTCCTTTGGATAAGCTGGCTTCCTGTATTTGGATTCATGTCCATTGGAATGGCTAAGCTGACATCTCCCGCTGGACCAGGGACAATGCTGTTGAATGCGTTCTTTGTCTGCAGCTGTTCCACGCTGTGCAAGACCCTGAAACATGCAGATTCCTGCTACAAACTCGAGTTTCGGGAGCAGTGCAAAGACCCTTCAACCTGCACATCTGGGAAAGACCCAGGCCAAAAAAAGACAAAAAACGGACCACTGAATTTTGAAGTCCAATCTTCCTCCCTTTGACCAGGTCTCAAAGGGTCTCCCTACTTCAATATCAATATACATCCATATCGTCATGTAGAGCCAATACTTCCCCTCTTGAGAAGTCCCACGTCGTCCAGCCAACCTGGTCAGGGTCCTTCTCCGAGATTGTCTTCCAAGATCCTTCCTCTGCATCTGAACCGCGCCAGTGTGAGGCCTGGGGCTGTGGGGCGTAGCATCAAACCGGGCCTCAGGAGTTGGAGGAGTTCGTGTGCTTTGGATGTGAGGAAGGTGTCAGGCCTTGATGGCTCATGTACCACATGTGGATGTTGGCTCATGGAAACAACCAACATGTTGGCAGATTTTGGGTGCCAAAGCTGCACACTGGATGCTCGATGGCTGGCTTTTCCGCGAACGTTACGCAAGCTGATGCAAGTGGGATCACATCTATAAGGCCTCAAGGTCTGGATGTTTGGCTTGGCATCCGGGCTCATCTTTTAAACCACCCACCGTCGGAACCCCTGAAAACACGGCGCCGCCTCATGGCGCCATGCCAGACGAAGGGGAATGAAACACCATCGCGACGGACCCGTCGGTTTTCCCCCAGATTTGCGGCGGGATTGAGTAATGAATTTTTCTCACGATCTTCTTTTTCTTACGTGAGAAAGATTCATTACTCAATCCATGGCCAGGTACTAGTTTTGCTGCTTCTCGGTCAGATTCTCTGAGAACCTTGCCATCGCGATCGGGATGCCGATGATAGGTGGACTCGATGCCGCGAGGTCTGTCGTCGCATGGCCGAGCCCGGTGGTGGGGAGCCCCGTGGTGGGGACGGCATGATGGATGGAGGCCTTTTAAAGAGACTTAATAAAGGGACTTAAAGGAAGAGGTTGTATAAGAGGTTCTTCTAAGAAGTGGGCGGGTGTTCCACATGGTTCCATATCTGTGCTGGAGGGCAAAGTCGAGACAAGTCGAGGGTCAGCAACAAATTTGCCCAAGACAGTCTGTCCGTCGTATTTTTTCCCAACGCTTCGGACCGGGCTTGAGATCATGATCTTGGGACCCCCCGATGTCTCACCCAAAACTTCACCATCACCAGCTTCGTCTAGACGCTTCGTCAGCCTTGTAGTCCGGCCAGGTGGGCGGACCGACCTGGATGGCCATTGGAGTTGTCAGAAGTGCGTGTTGCGCTGGGAGTTGCTGGGCTGGCGGCCGTGTGCTGCCAAGATGCCTGGGGAGGTCACGGATGGCGTGACCCTGAGGAGACGAGACATGGGTGTGAGCTGGGTGGATGGGTGGAGCGGAAGTTGAAGGGCCAAGTGTGGTGAGAAGCTACCTAGCAACCACGCATTGCAACGCAGCACCAGAAGCGAACCTAAGACAACCGAACTAAAAGCCAAGCAAGAACAAGCTGTCGAACCATCCAAACATCTCCAACCCATCCACCTTACCTGGTCTCTGCGAGTCTCTGCTTTTCTTCTCCCGCCAAAACGGAGGGGCCCAGGGGTCCACCCTCGCGGTCGAGGAGAGCCCAAGTGGCGCTGGCCATCCTGGTGGGCCATCGGACCACCTTGCGCAGAAGGGCCCTCTTCCCAGATGGATGGCCGGGGGACCTTACGACGTGGACGTCCCCGGGGACGAGGCGACGCCGTGGGTCGAGGGGTTCGGGTGGGGGTCCTATCACTGGATGTGGGGGTCTTGAAATCGATGGTATACTGTAGACCGAGGTAGACCGTGAGAAATGATGCTGACCTTGGAAGCAACACCTAGGAGCCCTGGTCATCGGCTGAGCTTTGCAATGCTTTGCATGCTCGTAGTGACGTTGAAGTGCCTTTGGGTGGTTTGAAGTTGGAGTGAAGGGCCCAAGATGAAACAGGCTTGGGCATTCTCATTTAGAGGCACAAGTCTGGAGTCTTTCAAAACGACCGCGGACCGCATCGATTCCCCATCTTTTGCCAACCAAAGCGTTGGCTTTGGTCCATCCGCCAACCCGCCTGCCCCCGTCAGAATGGCCACGCGCACGAATGAATTCCGATGAACGCTGGGCTGCTGGGCCAAGGTACGCTCTCCATGTGGGGCCGCTGGGCGAGTCGGAGGCCTCCGACGACTCGGTTTTCGAGTGGCCGGAGGCGCCTGAAGAGAAGAACCTGCCGCACCAAGCAGTGGCTCAGCGAGCAGCTGAGTGAAGAGTTGCCACGTGAACAAACGACTTTTGCACCTGACTACACCTTTGCTTCTACAACTTTAGTGGGTGCTTGTCTAGGTAGCCAAGCGAATGTAGTCGTACAGTACAGTAGAGGGCCACGTGGAAATGAACGACGAAGAACGAAACGCTGCAGGAGCAAGAAGATGAACAGGAATTTGCATGAATGAACGATGTTTTGGTTTTTGTAAAGAAAACGATGCATGTTTAGCTTTTTCTGTGTGTTTCGCAAAACAACGATCTCCGATGCGATCCAAAATCACGATGTGAGCAGCGCATTCGACATGCCCCGATCTCCGCAGAGGGGTCACATTTCGTAAGCCACCCTGTTGCCATAAGGGAACTACGAAAGAATACCAAAGTTGTATGCCTTTTGTTGAAGTTTTTTACATGTGTATCTAAACAGACGTGTATTTCTACACCAGGATTTATACAGTACACCTGTACACCTGTATCTATACAGTTCTACCTATATTTCTACACCATATCTAGACACCTTCATGCACTGTATCCATTCACCTTCACACCTTCATGCAGTTGTGCTTGTCGACGTGTAAGCTTTTGTTCGAACCGGCAAGGTTGTATCGGTGCACCGTGATGCTGGCGGGGTTATCATGATACCCATGGGTTCAGGGATCCGAACCTGCTGCATGTTGGTTCGGTCCAAGACCCAAAAAGTTGTGAGGGTCAAAACTCTAGGGAGGGTCGATTGAGCCTTTGGGGTGGCAATGATGAGGACTTGATGATGTTGATGGTGATATGATATGGTGATGTTGAATGATGCTGCTGCTGCTGCTGCTGCTGCAGCAATAATGCTTATGTCTGTGACAGTCTATGATGACGGCCAGGCAGATTTTGTTGTTCTGGACTATCACAAGATGACAATGATGTTGGTTTGACGATGAGAAGGAGAAGGAAGGGAAGATAGAGTTGTTTTCGCAGGATCCGGGAATACAGATGAACACAATGCGTGCATTTGCAGCTGGGGCGGGTCTATGCTGGCGTAACTTTTTCTGGAACATCCTCCTTTGATCCCTGAATTTTGCTGACCCCTTCCTCGCAGATAAAGACTCAGATGCCCTAGTCCATGGCGCCAGCTCTCCAACGCCCGCGTTCCAGCTCCGTTGCGGCTCCGTTGGCGAAGTTCATAGAGGGTAACGCGTTAGGTGTCAAGCTATATCTCTTCCCGAAAAAAAACGGCATCAACGTGTCAAAACGATGCGTCCTTCCAATCCTGAGGTGGTGGGTCTGCTCTGCCTGCAGCGGGAGTCCGCCCGTGTGGCGATCAGCGGCGACTGGAGGGGTCCGGAGCAGAGGTACAAGATCACGAAGACCGTGCCCTTGAAGGCCGTGCCAAAGCGGGGGGGTAGCCGGGAGCGGAAACGGAAGAGGTCGGAGCGGTCGGAAGAGCGGAAGGAGGAGGAGGTCCGTGGATGAAAAGCACAGCGGTTGCCAGCCGAAAACGTGTCGAGTTCGCTTCGTGTTCGCTTGCCCAAGTGGATCCTCAGTATTCGCGTATACTGGTAGACGCCCCCAAAGATTCCTGTGAGATTATGTATGTTATTCATAGTTGCCACAGCATATTTTCTACCCAGTGTTGGCACAACGGCGTTCACAGTGGAAGCTTGTGAAAAAGGAACAGGCTCCGGACTGTGATAGCGTGAAGACGCCTGTGTCCTCAGAGATGGTTCTTTGATTTTGTCCTAAATTAAAGCACGTGGCCAAAGACGCCAGAAATGAACGGATACCTGGCGACTTGCAGCCTGAGGAGAGCATGTTCCGTCCAAATTGCGGAAGAACGGTACTTTTTCGGGATGAAGGCTAGAGTCTCTCGACGCACCAGCAGGAAGAATGGTACTGGTAGAACAAAGATGACCCAACGCAGACTTCTCCAAGGCCGAGGGGTTGCGACGCTTGGACAGGTGCATGGCGACTGGAGCATTGGTGAACACCACTGGTGAAGCCATGAAAGATGACACCGCTTTGTTGTGCAAGGAAGGGAGCAGACGTGGCGCCTTAGGAGTAGGCGGGCAAGGTAGTGCTGTTGCTGTGAACTGACACAGGAGTTTGTCGAACGGTTCGCAGAAGGTTTTTGGGAACGCAGAACCGTTGGTAGAACAGTTTAGCCACAGAAAGAACCGTTTCTATCATGGAACGGGACGACTTCATGCCCGCACCGTTGCTATGATTCCGCCCTGAAAGAGTTCAATTCGAGGCCGGGCAACATTGCGGTTGGGGCCATTTTGGATCACGTGAGCAGTGGCAAGAGGATTGTGCTAACTAGGCGCTGAGCTGAACATTCTGTACAGTCAGGTGTGACCTGTCCCTTCCTTCACTCAGCTGTTTTGGTCGACATTTCGAGTCCCTTTCTCAAGTCTGTCCAATGCGCAGTGCATCGGTGCGGGTTCGCTTGCGAGCTGTGGTCTTCATCGGATTGAACAGGGCGCCCGGAGAGCGTGGAAGCAGAGGCTGACAGCGCACCTGACAGCTGAGGCGGTTAGAAGCAGTGATTAGTTCGCAGAGAGTTCGCAGGCAAGCTGCCCATCTTGCCTCCTGTTGAACCATCTCGGATTCTGTGCAGGGCGGAGGTCCTTCACCTCGCCCTCCAGGCCCTTTCCAGGCACCCTAAGCCTGCCACATCTCCAGTCCCAAAAACTGCTGCAGAACCGAACCTGCCAGGACTGTTTGCCGTGCCACGGACCCGGGCGGCCGGAGGAGCCCTGGCGCTTGGGTGCGGTGGTGCGACGTAGAGTGCTGGAGCTCGCGGCGGACATGAAGGTCTTGGAGTGCCTCATGTTGCAGGGAGGGTCGAACTGGGCTGGGGCTGATGGGAGGGGTCAGGCAAAACCTTCTAATTAGTGCTCTTTTTGTATGCCCCGCTGCATGTTTGGCAGCGAGTGCCTCGAAACTTCAAAAGGGGTGGGAGGTAGGTCGTCCAATTTGTTGTAGTTCGTAGTCTACTCAGGAGGTGGGCAGTGAGTTTAAGTGAGCTGGGGTGCAAGCGGCCGGGCAAGCCAGAAATCTCGACAAACCGACCTTTTGGGTGACTATGTAGTACTGAGTATACCCTTTTTGGAGCACCGCACAATACACGGTTCTTCCTTTCAAGATCGATCTCTGGGTTTCTTTTTTTCCAAGATACCGAAAGCACCTGCATTTTGTTTTAAAGAGCGGCTAACCGCTTCAACTGTCTAATTATCGTCATCGTCGTCGTCGTCCTCCTCCTCCTCCTCCTCCTGATCCTCCTCCTCCTCCTCCTCCTCATCATCATCATCATCATCATGATGTGCACGTCGGATGCGCGAAACTGTAGCAATAGCAATAGTATAGTAATGCGAATCGTTTTTGACCTGGGACGACCCCCTGCGGAGATCGCACGTGTCGAGTTGCCAAGTTGTGCAACTGTCGTCGAAAAAGAAAGTGGAAATGGCCAGAGGGTGTATCTGTCGTCGAACATGAAGGTGGAAGTGGGCAAAAGGTCTAGCTGTGGTGGTCGAGAATGAAGGGTGGAAGCGGCCAAAGTGTGTATCTGTGGTTGTGAAACATGAAGGTGAGGCTTAGTTGCCAAAATGTGTGTCTGTCGAAAATGAAGGTAGTGGCCAAAGTGTGCACTTGTTGTCGAAAACCAGAGTGGACAAGTTGCCAAGGTGTGCACCAAAGTGTGCAACTGTCATCAAAAATCACGGTCGAAGTTGCCAACGTGTCCCACAAACGTGGAAAATCTACTGGAGGAAGTAGCTTCTGGGAGCCTGGCTACCGGCTCGAAACTGGCAACTTTGTAGTACACACGCAGTACGGGAAGCAGCTTCTGGGAGCTCTGGGGCCCATACGGGCAACTTTGAGCCAGAGCTTGAAACCCATCCAATCCGCATGCTCCCCAAGCCTTTGGATAAAATTTCATCCCAGTCTTTTGGTGATAGGCTCTCCCACTACCTCCCTATTTTTTCGGTCAAGCCTCCACCATCTTCCTGCACCAACGCCGCTAAAACAAAAAAACACCGTCAACAGCGCTTGATGTGGCGCCACCCCTGAGGAATCCTCATGTGGAACCCGATGCAACGTCGCTGGAGCTGGTCAACACCTGGGAGACGAAGTGGTTGGGACCCCCAGCAGTTCTTCGTTGTCGTCCGTGCGCTTTTGAGATCTGGAGGGAGCTCCAAAAAAGGGGCCGCACCAGTGCGAGCGTGTGCGTGCGAGCAGGAGCCTTCTTCCTGGCAGCGACCAGCGTCTGGTGGTTTCGAAGTCTGTGGATTCACTGAGGTCTTGGAACTGGTGGAGTGGGGATGATTGGACCACCGGAGGCGTGCAAGGAGCCGAGGAGGTGGTGGCCGGTGAAGCTACCTGCATCAAGGGACCTTTCTCGCTACGGCTGCTACTGCTGCCGCCGCTGCTGCTGCTGCTGCTTCTGTTTGTGATTGTGTATCCAGGACTCTATAGTTTTTTTTTGTTTGAGGTTGGTGAAATCTGAAGATCCCCCGACACCGGCCTAAGGACCGCTGTTTGGATCGTACAAGGGCATGGGCAGATCTCTAGGGTGTGAGAGAAATCGAGGTAGGCTGGGCTCAGCAATCGGTGCTTGGAGGGTTTTGGCAAAGACAGAGATCCTTTGCTTCGGAGATATCCCTGACTTGGTGCGGCAAGAGTTTTGAGCCAGCGGGTTGTGCAGGCTCCCAAAGTCAGAAGTGGCTGTGTGGCTGTGTGGTTCCAAATTTAGTATCCCAAACCTTGGAGGTGACGGGAAGCATGACTATCGTCCACGGTATCCTATGATTTCAAGACATTATTTACCTTCGCAAAGACGCTCAGTTTCAAGTTATTGCTTGTATGGCCCATTGTTTCGACCATCTGGTTGAAGAGTTCATTCTTCACTTGATTTCATTTGGATCCCCAACTGGATGGCGCGTTTCCAATGGTGCAACCTTGGCATGCAAGGTTGGGGCTCTTGGCATTGGAAGAACGAGAGCTGGGAGGACGCTGCCCTGCGGAACTGGTAGAAGCAGGGGTGTGCTAGCAGGGGCCTGCTGGCAGGGGCCTGCTAGCAGGGTTTGTGACGGTCTAAGCGTTGCGCAGTTGGTTCCCATTGTATTCTTGGTTGGTTCGTTGTTGGCAGGTGAATGTTGGATGGCTTCTGCCCGTGCCAGGGAAACCAGTTGAGCACAGCAAAGCACAGCAGCTCTCGCCGCCGCTGTGGGTTCAAAGTCGCCCAGAAAGCCGCTCGCCGAGATCAACTCGCTCAGGCAGAGTCGACCGAAACACCAGGGTCAAAGCGGGCCATGCACATGCCCCTTTGGCGGTGAAGGACTGATTTGGGAACACCTAGGCTTGTTACTGGAGAATCTTGAACTGTCTTGGCATCTCTTTGGGGCCAAAACCTAAGAAGCGGACCACCATGGTGGAGAGAGAAGATTGCGGTTCATTTGCAGTTTGTTTTATTCCGTGAGAGATCTGGGATTCAAGCTCCAAGTCTTGGCAGGGGTTGGATGTGGTCTGTTCTTTGGCGGGTCTACTCTCCTTATCTGCCATGGTGCAGTCAGTTGGATGCTTCCAATGGCCGATTCTGTGCCGCCCCACCTTTTCCGAAGACGGCTTCTGTTCGCCCACCTGGCTTCCAAAGGGATCAAAAAACACAAAGAAAACTGCCCGGGTCGAAAAGCCCTGCTCCCTTCCTCCCTTCTCCAGACACGGAAGCATGGGTCGTCAAAGCGGACGCTTGGTGGTGCTCCTGGGAGCTGTGGCTCTCCTGAGGTACGCAGTGGGTACCGGGGGTGAACCAGCCGCGACGTTTCGCCCAACAACTGCGGTGCGGGTTGGAAGAAGCCTCCGGGCTGGAGCAAAGAAAGGGGGAATGAACCGGATGTTGATGGGGATCTGATTCTTCGACGTTTTTGTGGGGAGATGAAGTCAAACATGTCATTTTTAAGTATAGGATTCAAGATTCGTGCAGCGTGCAGGGGCAACAGACAGGAGCATGTTCAAGGTTCGAGATGTTAGATTCCTCAGTCTTAGTTGTCGGGTGTTTGTCTGGAAGTGACATACCAATCAGTGCTCTGGTCATTTGTGTCATCTGTGCCGCCCCATCGATTCGTTTTGGGAAGTCAACAAGGGGCCAACGGGACCTCCATCAGGTCCTTTTGCTGTTCCGAAGATGTGGGGGGTTTTCATGGGGGACGAAACTCGTCTCGGCAAAAGAGATCTGAGAAGTGACCAACGTGAACTATATAGACAGCCAAGTAGATAGACGTTCGGGTCATCCCACGTAGAACTGAGCCGAGGAGAACTGTCTGTGTCTATTGGAAACCGTGCCACGGTCATCCCTTTGGGGGACCACCAAGAACCGATTGAATGCCTACCGGTGCCAACCGGACCGGGTGCAGATCTGGTGACTTCTGCTGGTTCACGGTCTCGGTTGTGTCCCATGGCCGTACATAAGAGTCGACAAAAGATTAGCAGCATTTCTTGAGAAAGGCCTTTTTGCTACAAATAGTAATAATTATAATCATCATCATCATCATCATCATCATCATCATCATCATCATCAGAATGGGATATACCATATACCGGATATACCCAAGTCTCACGTCACTCACGTTCCATGTTCGTCTTCGTCTTCGGTCAGTCCTTGGTGTTCCTTCGGCGAGTTTTGGCAGGTCCTTCTTCGGCACATCTGAGTCCTTCGTTGGCACCGCCAGCCCCAATGCAGGCGCGGTTGATGCAGAGGCTGCAAAGGCCCACAAAGAGAGAGAAAGAGAGAGAGAGGGAAAGCCCACGACAAGTATAGCGAAGCTACAAAAACAGGACTTGTTGTTTAAAATAACAAGAACGCACAACACGTTGTAAGTGTTCAGGTGGCCACGAGTGAATTGCACATCGCCTTTGTGTGCTTCGTCCTAGGGAGTGCAGGCACTGCACCAAGTACTTCTTTCTCTCCTAGAGCTGAGAAGGCACTTTCTTTACTCACTTTGATGCTAACCTATCAGCCAGAAGTATCATGCCACTGTATTTCAGAGTTCGGAAACAGTGGTGACAGATGTCAAGCAATAAGACCCTTCCAACTCTGCACCGTGTCTAACAGGGCCCTCCTTATCTTAATTTACTTGAGAAGGCATTCCTTGGACGTGTCAAGACGCAAAGCTGAGTAGAAATGGGTCGCTGGACGACTGGACGACCAAAGATCTCCAAAGGGCTTTTCAATGGACCAGGCACCCCTCTTCCAAGAGGCCTTCTGCAACTTGGCCCAGTGATAGCCATCCGCCTTCCGCCACCGAGGCCCCCAGTGCCGCATCAGCATTGCACGCCAGGCCGGATGGTTGGCAAGTGGTGCCTCTGAGCGGCAAAGCTCTGCTTTCCCTGGGCGGTACACCCCCTAAAGGCCCTGGCTGAAAGTACACGTTCCATTGCTAGACGGGCCTGGCTGGGTGTGTGTGCATGGGTGTGCCTTGACGGGCCCCCGGTCCCTGGAGTCGTCGCCCTTGGCGGTCGCCCTCCAGGCCAAGGAAGGGGATTCACTGCCCTCCGTGGAGATCGACGAGGGCAAGCCCGGGGCGCACAGGGCGCTGCCTCCGGGCCAACCGGTGGCCGCACAGTAGGGTGGGCCCACAAGGGGGTCGGAGGCTTTGTTTGGTTTGGAGCTCGAGGGATCCAAGGAGGTGCCATTCCATGGCCTACCCTCCCTCCCAACAAAGCTGGAAGTGGATGGCACCACCTGTTGGTGGAGAAAAACGGGTCTTCCTTTCGGGGCCGATGGTCCATGTTAGTTCCAGGGAGGCCGTCCACGTGCTCTTCTCGGTGTGAAGCTGAAGTGATGCAAGCGGGGTCATGTAGATCTGCTAATATTTAGTTATATACACTGTTAGTTTTCCAATGAATGAATCCCCACTTCATGAGAATAGATCTGTTTTCCTTGCTGGGCCTCCGCTCCGCTCCGCGGACCGAGGCCCGGTGAGGCGGTGAACGTCGCCGAGCTCTTCAAAGGCGGATCCGTGTCCGTGGTGATGTCGGTCCGTGTCTGGTCGCGCGGTCCGGGGTGGGTTTTCGGCCGCGACGACGAGGTCGAAGAGGTCGAAGAGGTCGAAGAGGCCTTTACAAGGACTCATGGTAGGAAGGGAAGTTCAAACAGGTAGACCTCATGGATGAATCAAGATGTGGCCATGGAACCCATGATGTGGCCTGAAGAAAGCAACCGGAAAGTAGGAAGGGAGCGAAGGGGGCACCCCCAAGTGACCTGTCAAATTGAAAGTTGTTCTTTGGGTGGAACTTGTAACTGTTTGTTTGGAGGTTTCCCGTGTGGCTAAGGTGAGTTGGGATGCATCAGCAGAATCTACTTGAAGTGTTCAGTTTGGTGTGAAAGGGAGTCGGTTGCTCTTCCAAAAAGACACCACCCAGAGCTGAGCTCATGTGCCAGAAGAAAGGCCTTGCCGGGGCCAGGACAATCAGCCTTGCACGAATCTCACATGATTGACGAACGATGAGTTCAGCCAACGCATCAGACGACGACATGTGGAACGACCAGTTTACATCACCATGTCTTCGGTGGGAGACAGAGAGGTTTGAGTCCGGTGCACGTGTCACTTCACTCCATTTCGGTGGGTTTAAGGGCGGCAACCGATGATGTCACTGTAGAAATTAGAATGTGTTGATAGACAGGTCCCTGGGATATCGAAGTCCCTGAGATATGTTTGGAGACTCAACACCAAACACACCTTAGAGATCCGTGAGCCTGAACGATGCTTGTGATCCTTCTCCAATGCTGGGGTTGGTTTGCCTGCTCGAGCAGGTGGCCAGGACTTGTCCTGGCCAGGACTTATGCCACTCGCTCGGGTGTTCCGACGGTCTGACTGGGTGCCACTGACAGTCCCTCCAACTCATCATCGACCGGTACGAGGGATTGACCCAAACAACCTACCAGACCAGAGTGAGCGAGCACTCAAACAACTTGATGCATTGTCATTTTCCCATTGTTTTGTTTGGCGTGCTAAGGACAACCATGGACAACCACCAAACATCTCGTTTGGACTGCCCACTGCAATGGCCTTTTGCTAGGCAAAAAGGGCGTGCTCTTTGCGGTGCCGGGTGCCTTCACGCGATCCTGGCGAGTCTTGGTGAATTGGGATGGACTCAGCCCGGAATCAGCTCGCTGACCCTTCCACATGGCGCCTCCTGATCGAAACCCAGACATGGGTGCGGGGGGCGGGCGGCGCGTCCAGCAGCACGAGCGCAAGAAGTGAGCGATAACTTGGGTTAGGGTGTGTCCCATGGCCCATTACTCGAAATCCCTGCAATCTAACCATCATCATCCACTGTGGCATACTGGTCTATAATGGGATGCCCAAGCTCACTCTGATTAAGGTCCAAACGGATAGCTGACCCTTCAAGTAGGTGGTGGCTGAGCTCTATCAATTTTGGATGTTGCAAAGAGAATTTGAATCCTCGCATGCTGTTTTTGCACTGTGGCCTGCTTTGAGTTCGCAGATAAATGACAAATGACTCGCAAAAGGGACCCACCCAGTTGATTTTATTGGGTGTTCAGTGTTCACCTAATATTGACAAGGTTGTGACAGGGTTTTCCATCCCGACACCGGTGGAAACCGTTAACTCTCCAAGAATAGACCAGGTGGACAAACTGCGGAACATTGCAATTTTTTTTCATCCCCAGATGGGCAGTGATCCCTGAAACTGGATCAGTCATGATCGCTGGAACTGGATCTCGCACACGTGTGCAAAAGAACGTCGGCTTCCATGGAAAACCAGAACTCCTGTTTTCGCTCATACCCCACCTGGTAGTCATGATCCACCACGCCTGAGGGGGTCAAGGAGTCATGACTGGACTTGGCGCAGTCTTCCCAGCGACCAAGAAGGTCCACCTCTCCAAACGTCCACTTCCGCCGCCCGTTGCCGTGGACGCCCTGTTGCCAGGCCCACCTGCTCCGAGAAGCACTTGCAGGGGGGCTCAGGGTTCTCAAAAGATCCACCTGTTTGAACCCCCTGGAAGAAGGAAACTAGACCACAATCCATGGGTGGGCGGGAACCTCCCAATGCCAACCCCACCTTCTCCGGAACCCATCTGCCAAACTCCAATTCTCGGACGGCATCTCTGCCGAAAAGAGTTTAGAGATCCAACTCTCAGGCGGTGCTATCCTTCCCTGTGGATCAGTTGGTCTATTGCCTGCACCCCTAGGCCCGGCTACATCGAGCAGGCGGAGGAGCTCAAGGCTGCAGGCGCCGAGGCGTGGCATCACGTGGCGAAGTTCCTTTTCTCAGTTCGAACCGAGGCGAAACATGCCCTCCGGTGGTGTACCACCGGTCTGTGGTGCCTGGCACCGACCCCTCTACTGTTCCCAAGTATGGACTATCATGGGTCGACCTCTTCCGAACGTCGACCTCTTCGGCTGAACGTCAGCCACTCTCCGCGCCGATCTCCTGGCCCACCCGAGAGCATCCACACAGACCCCACCGGGTGCTCCAGCGGATGTGGAGAGCGTCTCTGATCCAGACATTGGTGGATCCTGGCGCGGAAATCGATCGATCGTGTGGATGGGGCGGACATTGAACACCACAGCCCCGTGGAGGGGGGAGGTTTGGTTCTCGAATGGGGGTTGAAGAGCGTACGTGTGTTGTCACTTGTTTCGATATGTTTCAAAAGCACCAGATTATTTCCAGATGTGAAAATTGCCCTGTTGGAAAGACTGTGCAATGTTTTTTTTGAGGTCTTTTTAGAAAGCAGCAGACCATGGCCAGCAGAGGCATCTTCCTCATGGAAACCGGCTTTTTCGCTCGAGAAGCTTCGATGTTTGTTGAGCGGTTGGTCGAGTCCCGTCTCACACCCTGGCAGGTGGTGGCCTGTGTCTCCGTGAACGACGCCTTTGTGATGAAAGCCTGGGGTGAGCAGCAAAAGGCAGGGCGACTCCTAAGATGAACTCCACCCCTACCCGGCCCTACCCTACCTCCCATGCGAGTCGGTTGAAGAGGAGTCAACACCGTCAACACGACTCGGCCTGGGGGGTGCAGTCGCCTCTGCACCCCCTCTGGCCTCGGTGGCCGAGCCACGCCTCCTCCATCAGGGCGTGTATGAACACCTCCCAATGCCCTGGGTTCGGTTCCCATATGAAGCCACAGTCAAAATCCGAGCGACTAGGTTTTATATAAAATTGATCATTTTGGGTGGGATCTTGCAGAATCTTGCACATTCCTTGGAAAACGAAGCCGGAAAACCAACAACGAAGCCTCTTGGTGGGATGTTTGCATGTGTATCCTCTTGGAGTGCATGAAATGTGGTGTCTCCAAACGAAGCCAAAACGAAGCCCCAAACGAAGCCAAAATCCACGAAAAGGTGTCCTTTGCAGAGACTCTGCCCCAAATGCCCCGTACTGTAAAAAGTTCCTTTGCTGTACTGGTAGGTTTCTAAAGAAGTTCCTTTGCTGTACTTCACATTGTAAAGGTCTAGTAGTAATATAACTCACCTGGTGAACTAACAGAGCACAGTAGCCTAACTAGTGCAATTCCTTGAAAAACGAAGCTGGAAACAAAAAACGAAGCCTCAGTAGAAACGATCATTTTTTAACTTTCATTTTGTCTCCGATCTAAGTGGTGACGTTTCTGGGACATGGAGAACGCCGGTCACCGATGGATTCTGGACCCTCCAAGACTCCAAAATGGACCTTCTTTTCTGTCTTTGCAAGGACGTGGAACATGGCTCCCGTGGCAAGGAACACGGATCTTTGATGGGCCAATGGGCAATGTTCACTTCCAGTGAGTCATAGTTATATACATGACAGATCATGAGATGCAGACTCACTACTTCACCACACACTTGAAAGTGGACTCCACAAATGAATGCTTGAGAGATACCCTGTCCCCTCATGAGCATCCGGAATGGGGATGTACCGTCCTTGCACCCCAGGTTGCAATGCTCAGCTTTGAGTGTAGAAGGTGGACATCTGCAAGGGGGACCTTGAACAATCCAATTGAATTGGTCCACGGACAGGCATTGAGCTGATGTCCAACAAAAAATTCCGTTTAGAGGCCGAACTTGCTTTCTTTCTTTTCACGGTGACGAAGACGAACCGCCAGCAGATGTGCAAACGAGTCGTGCCCAAACGGCGTCCCGCGCTCAACGGCGAGGCCGAGGGCAAGGTGCGCATGTTGGCGGATGCCAAGTGCGAGCTCACCAAGGTTGGGCCAAGGGACGAACGCCTGGGCCAGGTGGGCTTGGCCGGACTCCCTGGGCCAAGGAGACGTAGATGCTTCGCTGAACATTTTTTCCATCAGATGGTTGTGGGTCAAGCGGATTGGATTGGTTCCCCGGTTGGGACCATGTCTGGTAGTCCATTCTGTTCATTGTCAACCAAGGTCCGGTTTTGACTCGTAGCCATACGATGCCATGGACATATTAAACACATCCGTTTGTAATCCTTTTTAAGGCTCGGTTGATCGAGCCACATTCATATGTTATTGATCTATTTATGGTTCGGTTGACTTTTGGTCGACAAATTCCAGCTTTCCGTTGGTTTTTGTTTTTGCCGCGATGTTTTAGGTCTATTTTCAACATTTTGCAAGAAGGAACCGATAGAGGAGCACCCTCGTTTTGCCACACACCAAGTGAATGAAGAACCAATGATGTGAGGCTTCATGAGGCTTCAGCTGCACACTTCTTTGACACTGACCTGTTGCCCACATGTACTGGTGTCGAAAGTCTGTTGAATTGGAACCCAAACAAATGCCCCATGTACTTCCATGTAGTTTTCTCTCGTGCCGGATGTGTACCACCAACGTACCCAACACAGTTCCACACCTTGGACTGAGCCCCGAAAAAGGGAACCATGCAAACGAGAGTTCAGACATGCATTGGCGTTGGCTCGATTAGTTAACGTTAGTACGAGTGCAACTTAAGCAAATATATATATATATATACGACTCTATTTTGCCGCAGTGAAGTAGAGGAATATGGCAATCGAAAGACCATTTTGAAAATAGTCTTGCACTTCCAGGGTGTACATAAAGTATACACAAACACAAAGACACCGTCTGGACCCCTCCAGTCTGTCCACATGAAGGGACCAGGCACTGAGGGAGGTCGGCGGCGTCGACAATTCACACGTCCAGGCACTGGACATGGAGCTGGATGCGAGCGCCAAGCTGGGCAACATCAGGTGTGGAGCAGTCAGCCCCAAAAAGGTGTTCTATTTTTAATTCTTTTTTGGAAGAACGTGGATTCTTCTTTCTTGTGCGGAGACTGCAACATGATCTCTCTCTCTCTCTCTCTCATGTATGTATAACAGATACCCTATGATCTGGTCCAAGTGTGCAAGATGTCTGTCTTTTTCATTTTCATCTCAAAAACCGGCTCCGTTCGGCGAAACAACACCAATGGAAAGTGTCTTGAGGATCCGTACTTCCGTTATGGAGAGTCCAAGGATTGGATGGTGGGAGCTGGTGGGAGCTATTTTTGGAGAACCACCGTTGGATGGCACTCATCTCTTCATTTTGCAAGAGGTGTGGGGGGCACAAAGGACTTTCACATCCTTCTCCGGATGTGGATGATTCTGTATTTGAGGTTGCACTTTTTTGGTTGCACTTGCCTTCCAACTCTTGTTCTGGTTACATGGAAGTGGAACACCACCAGGGGCCTCCAATCGAGGCCATGTTCCTTGTGATTCGGTTCGGGTACTTTCATTCCTTGTCCTGGACAAACACAGTGGGTCGCATGAGAACCCATGGGGTCCGGATGAGGATGAACGGCTTTGCAAGGAGCAGGAGGACTCTGCAATCGATCCATCGCATCCCGAAAAACCCAGTGACGCACGCCCTCATGACCCTATCGTGGTTACGTGGATGGCTCCATGATGATTTCAGGGAGTGTATTTGCTATAGAACTTCACAGGTTCAGGTGGGTCCACTGGTGGTTTCCATGTGCATGCAAACGGTTGCCGCTCGAAGGTGGCAGGTCAAACGGTGTGAGAAACTCATTGCTGGGGGAGGTCGGAGAGATATGCCATGATCATCGACGTGGCTTCCTCAGATAGTGATTTTGCTGTGCATCGTCTTGAGAAATGGACTCCAACATGGGGCTGCAAGACATTGTTTTCTCCTTGGAACATGGGCCTGCGTTCCAAACATTGAAACCAGATCCAGATCGGGCCATGTGCGAGTCCTGTCGTAGCTGGCATTGGTGATGTTTAGCTGCCAGAAGTGGCACGTGGGAAGGCACGTGGCGGTGGTGCGATTGCGCAAGGGTTGCGATATGGGAACTTCTTTTTGAGAGCGGGTTCCCCCGGTAGACACCAATTGGACGAACGGGTTGATTTCATGGAATGCGCGCTCTCTCTCTCTCTCTCTTGTATGGAAAGCTGTTCTTGCCCAAAACTCATTGGTGGTGATTCATGTACTGTACCTTTTCCGGCCACGGTCTGGCTCGCGAGCCAGGCGGTCGGCCTTTTCCCTCTCCCTTTTCGTTGCTCTGAGGATGGAAAGATTACCAAGATTGCCATGGGCGAGGATTCGCCCGGCTTCCCGAGCTCGTCCCGGTTGGGGCGGACGTTTCCGGACACGTTTCCGGGCCCCGGTTCGGTCTTCAACCTGTTCAGGGCATGCGAAAACCTGTTCAGAGGGTGGTCTGGATATAGGTGTTTGGTTGGAGTTGGACAGTTTTAGCGCATGAACATTTCAGAAAGCTACCTGACAAAGTAGAGGCCTTGACGAAATCTCAAAAACCACCTCCAAACCTTGCGAGTGGACTTGAGAACCACCGTCCGACGTGCCGTTTGCGGCTGTTCTCGTCTGAGGTTCGCGCCGGAGATCTTGGCCGCCCTCAAGTAGAGGCGGGAAGATGAGTCTGGGCTTCGGAAAGGCAGTGAATCGAACGAAGCAAGTACCCCGTTAAGTGAGTTGAAGACCGTGAGTTGATTTCAAGAGATCTCTGCCATTTTGGTGAGGCAAGTTCCCCAAGTTCTCCAGGTTCGCCAGGTTCCGAACTTTTTGACTGACATCTCAAGGAGGGGCTTTGAAGATCTTTGCAGTGATCGTCGCAGTATGAACAAAGCGATGAGGACAAAAGACCGAGAAATCAGTATAGCTACGACACCGTTTTGTTTTGACACCAAAAAACGATCATCCCAACGGTGTATGCCCATATGGAATCGGGAAGGCTGTGCCCCTTATAAAACGGTTTCACAATGTGCATGTAAGTATAATACGTATACATACTGTAATAAAATGAAAAGGACATGAACAGATTGCGTCTTGTTTTGTCCCAACACGTTGTGCATCCTGCCGGTCTCACTGGCGGGACACATTGCCAAAGTGGTCTGGCCTTCGACATCTGGATCGTCCAGGTAGGCCTGAACCCCAAGTTCGGGACGACATGAACAGACCAACGGAAATCCACTTTTGCCAAAGATGGTCGTTTCAATCCAAGGGTTTGGGATGCGGATGCTTGTTTGGAAGAACATTGGTTTTGACCAATGGCTGTTCGTTTTTCACAGTGGTCTTGCTTGCTGTGAGCTGGCAGGTCTGACCAGCAACTTTTGAGAGGCAATTTTCGGAGCTTTTGACTCCACGCAGTGGGCTCGCGGCAGCACATGCAAGTGAAAACGCGCTATATAAGGATTTGCTTTTGGGTAAGCAACACCGCAGCAAAAACATGCAAAAACCGGGTTTTGGGGGCTCGAAGTGATGGACATTTCTCTTACTGCTTTCACTTGCAGTGTTTGCCCACATCTCTTGGAATACAGAGCTAGTGCCTTGACGGTGCAAGGCGCCTGAGACACCTATCCGGAGCTCAGATCCGAAATGCCGCGAGCGCTCGGAGACTGACCGGCCGCTGTTTCGAACGTGACCCGAAGGACTAATTACGGTTTCAGATGGTTTCAGGCACCTTCAGTTGCCAGGGAGCTTTTCTTCTTTGAATCTATTCAGCGTTTCAAGATATAAGGAAAAACAGCGGTTTGGGCATAAAACTGCCAAACACACAACAAGGAGAGTACTTGAATTCTTTTCATCAACAGCTTTCTCCGGCTCTGAGCCCCAGGCCTCCGCTCGATTGGCTCTCGGTTGCGTGGGCCGCCTGAAGGGGGGGAACAGCCGGTTTCCAAAGGGCGAAAGGTGGGTTTTGGGGTGAAGTATGGTGAGGTGGAGAAAGTCCTTCGGTTTCCGAATGGCTAGATTGGCACCCTGCAAACATCGGAAACCAACCGAGAGGGAGGAAGGCATGCACCATCATATACAAGGTCAAATCTTATGCCAGGGCCTTCTTATAGGTGCTTAAGTGAGTGGATGTTCTCGACACCTCTACCCTCCGTTCGTTTGGCACCACATGGAACTCCTGGTGAGGTTGATTTGCTGTTCAGACTTCTCTTCCGCCGCCTCTTCTCAGCCTATTTGGCACCCAAAGAGCTCGTCTTCCGCTCTTTCCATCAGCAGCGGCCCGCAGCACATCGGTCCCTCCCGCGAACGCTGCTGGCCGTACCGCCTTCGCTGCGCCGCAGAAGAAGCACCACCGCGCCGCAGAACGCGCTCCGCGCGAGGTCCCCATGCGCTCCTCGCGGTCGGTGCCCGGACTGGGCGTCAGTCCGCTGTGGCTCCTCGAGAAGGCGAAGAACCACACGGGCTACGGCTACGACGGCCGCGTGAATCCTGGAGAGGTCCAGTGTACTGCCGTGTCGGGTGACACACCGGAGTCCTGGAGGCAGAAAGGGTGGCACAAGTGGGCGGTGTTGGAGTTCATTGTTTTTGTTTGGACGGTGGATTCTATGTGTGCCCCAAAATAATTTTTCTAAATTTTGTTCTCATGATTCTTCATCTTATTTCTATCCTTGCACATTGAACAACGTTTCTGCATTTTCCAAGTGGCATGGTTGTTTTCCATCTGCCAGTCCACGGTCTTCCCACCCCAAAAGGCCCGCGTCCCGTCCTGCGTTCCTGGATTCTTCTACCACGCGGTGGTCGTGGGCCAAGGACTGGTTTGTGGGCCTGAGGACCATGGAGGGTCCCTTCCATTGCAACACGGTGCCGGTGAGAAGATGTCCTGATGTGAACTTCCGCTCGGACGGACGACTCATCTATACCAAGAAGACCTACCACCAAGGCGCTTTCTTTGGAGGAAACGCAGCGGGCGGGGAAAACCGCCAGGATTCGCCCCCAGGGTTTTGGAAGAAGTCTGGATCCTGACAAAAGATCTAGAAATCCAGTGAAGAAAGCCCTAGTCAATAAGCGAATGGACTGAAGAAAAAGGCATGTAATCCCAGAGAACCCCGTGGTAATTTATGCAGTGCACATTCTTGACCCGACCCATCGACCGGTCGCTCGGGAGGTCATTTCCTGGACATCTCTGAAATCCATCGCAGCTACGACACCAAGGGACGACGCGTTGGCGAACCCAAGAGGAGCGCTGCGAGGGAGGTCTTGGGCGGGGCGTTGGATGGATCGGAACCGCTGAAGAGTGGGTGATACACTGGCGGTGGCTTTTTCCCCCCCTCTGAGAAAGGTGGGTGTGTTTTGCTTTCCCTATGGATCATGGATCCACATACCTTCTCAGGTTCGGTAAGACTGGACCCGACAATGGCTGGCGCCTACATCAAAGGATCTCCCTGCTCACCGTGCCGACCTGGTTCGGTCTTTGGATCCGGGTTTCAAAAAAGTCTCCAATCACCTTCTCAGGTATGTGGATCCGGGTTTCAAAAGCTATTGGTGGAACAATGCCCTGTTTGGTCTTGGTCTTTCGGTGTCGGCACCGTCTTCAAAGATCCGCTGCCAGTCTCCAGCTGCCAGTCTCCTCCCATCTGTCGATGCGAACGAAGCCTCGCTCCTTTGTGGGTCTAGAAACACATCTTGGAGTGTTCCGGGTATGGGCGGGTCTATACACCCCTAAAGTAGATAGAAAGAAGTAGAGTCATGTAGATCCCCAAGTAGAAAATGTATTGGACACCGTGCCACGAATACTCTTTGGGGACCACTAATTACCCCTGTGCCTAACTCTGTGCCTGCAGGATTGCCCTTGCTGGCTGTTCACCTCCAGCACATGTGCTGCAGCACGGAGCTCTCAGCCGTGAGACGCCCCCATGGGATGCTGAGAAGTGATTTAACAGTTTGGTACTTAGCTGTGGAGCTGGTTTTCTTTGTCCATAATATGTTCCCTAGTTAGGTAGGTAGATGGTAGAAGTGAATCCCTTCTGGCCATTTTGTATAGGGGCCATAGTACCCTTACTGCCAGTTGTTGAAGTCGAGACGTGTTTTTGTTCAAATAGCAGATAGCAGGTGATGAGCAAACCAGGAAGTCGAAACATCATAGCGTTTACTTGCAGGATAGAGTGTGCTGGAAGATGTTTTCTAAATGCATGGTTTTATTCAATGGGTTTGTTTTACTCAGCGTTCAGAGTGTTTTGATTGCACAAGACCTACCGCAAGGAAGTTGGCAGGCAACCCATAGGTTGTTTCTAGAGGTTTCTATAGGCAGCCCATAGGTTTCCCTTCATCTTGGGATTGTGGGTCTCATATGTCCAACCCTCCAAGGGCTTATAGGGCCAACCCTCGGAAGCAGGGTCCTCGTGGAAACCTGGCTTCCGCTGTGAAGCGGGCACACTATTGAGTGGCATGAACTTGTGCCAGATGAGGTGTGCCCTTTTGGGGGAAAGCTTGATTGGGCTACCTTCGCTGGTGCTGCCGGTCTGCTGCTGGTTTTCTGCTGCTGCTGCTGCTGCTGCTGCCTTGCTGCTGCTGGTTGGCTACTGCTGCTGCTGGCGGTTGGCTGCTGTTGGTTTGCTGCTGGTTGGTTGCTGCAGCTGCTGCTAGCTGCTGCTGCTGCTGGCTGATTGCTGCCGGTGCTGCTGCTTGCTGCTTGGTTGCTGCTGGTGCTGCTGCTTGCTGCTGCTTGTCGCTGCCGCTGCTGCGGCCTGGGCTACAAGGCCTACTCATTTGCTGCCTGTCATTGTCTTGCACGCCCTATGATTATAGCAGGCTTCTTCCATTGCAGACTGGGTATTGGACACATGATATCAAGCTTGGTGGCAGGCCTGTTTGGTGAAACGCGGTGCCCCATGCGGAAACAAGTATCGCAAGGACGTTGCCGTGACTTAGTCGCGGCGTGGTGCCCCAGTATTTGATTGGTTGCCACAGCTGCACTGCAAGGACTTTTGTGTTTGTGTTTGTGAGTTGCAGTTGAAGCCTTCTTTTGTTGGAAAGGTGGATCTGGAGAACCTTGTTCTGTATGTAGCGTTTACAATGGGGAAGGCCAGCAGTCTTGACTTTAGTGCTGACTTTTGCAAATCGGCGTTCTATGGTGATTTCGTACCCCACATGCAAAATGAATCAACTTCAACGGGCACCAGTAACTCTTAAGTGGCCCATCGAATGTGGTGGATTCGATGATGCGTGAAGCCCACACCAAAAGGGCGATGGCAATACTTCAAAAAGTGGCTTCAACCTGCGCACCCCCTTCAGACGAAGGCTAAGGATGCCTTCTTCAAACTCATCTCCCAATCTGATTGAAAGCTTCAATTCTTCCATCTACCAGCAAAATCCACCCTCTTGGATTTCATGCCAGTTGCGGGTGTTCGTCACTTCAAGGAAGTGGGCGAACCACGGGCTCGAACGCCCAAGTCGCCCAGCTGGCTAGAGAAAGCCACGGCCCCTCGTGCCAAAGTGAATCATTTGGCGCATGGTGCCTGGCCAGAAGTGGGAGGTCGAGTGGGAGGTCGAGTGGATTTCGTAGAATTTATGTCTGAAAGAGAGGTTTTTGGACACCCTCAAGAAGGAGCGAATGCAAGGCCTACTGCAACTTAACTTCTAACCACGACCCTTGAAACCGGTCCCTGTGAAATCGGTTTCTGACAGTATTGTCTGATGATTATTGGGCTTGCAAAGTTGGCCGTGCCATGTCCGGCTCTTGGTGAGACCCACTGCTGTTTGCACCCAAACAGTTGTTTGCAGAGAAACCATGAGCAACATCACTGTGCAGCGGATTCTTCTTCAATGTTGTTGCCAAATGGCTTACCGCCTAACTTCTTCATAAGTCTTCCCAGCCCCCCATGCGTTGGTCAGTGACACATCGATTGGTCCGGTGAAAACGCTCCGCGTGGGATTTGCTCAACTCGGTCTCGGGCTGACGGAGTTTTTTTCGTTTTTTTTTCCATGTTTTTCAAGTTTTCCCAGACACCCACCTCGCCAGTCAAAGAGACTCGTTATATATATATATATATATGTATCTTGTTATAGTATCTCTCAAGTTGATGACCCCTTGGTGTCGGACATCTTTGCCTTGACATATGACGCCCAACACTTGCTTAGGTGGATGCTCAGTCATCAGCAATATGTGAGCCATGTATATACACGGTGCCCGAGAAGAGCTACCGACACCGTTTGGTGTGACTGGTGCTCTGATCGGATATTGAATGCATCACCTCTTTTGCCCCGTGTCCGCTCAAGGCGGGTCTCAAGCGGGGCCAATTCACGATGCCGAAAAGTGGTGGAAAAGTCGGTGCTTGCGGCGTCGGCTGGTTTGTTTCGGCGAGAAAAGGACACACATCACCAAAGTCCAATCAGATACTCAGATTGCCTTCTATTTATATACATGTAAAACAATGCAATCTGAACCTCTGAAGTGCTTTCATCTCAGCAGGACAGGTTTGGAGGGCTCAAAAAGACAGAGACATCGGAGCTGCTGTTCCGAAGGGGGCAGTATTCTTCAGTCAGGGATGGTGCTGGTCCTGGCTGTGGTGATTCTGAAGTGAACACCTCTACACACCCCCATACATCTACCTCATACATAGACAAGCTGATCCCATGAAAAGATAAGCTGATCCCATGAAACATCTCCTCGACCGCAAAAATATCATGAAAATTCCGTCGATATAGGGACCATGATTTAAAAAGACCTCCGGTGTCACAGAGCTTGGGCTACGGAACATGGACCTCCCCCCCCTCGGCCAGGGGATTCGTGCAGCAGTTCGTTCGTGTCCCCTTTCAGAAAGGGGGATTCGTTCGTAATATGGACATCCCAGTGCCATCATTGCTCTCTCTCTCTCTCTCTATATTGGCGACGGTCGCCCATGGTCTCGTGTTACTCCGTGTTCTCCCTTGTCGACCCTCGTGTTGCTGAGAGTCAACCATGTTTCACCGAGACACAGACTCTTTCAAAGAATGGTGACGTGGAGGCCCCTGGAAATATCCTTTGCCTCTACAACCTGGAGGTTTGTTGGAAGGGGAGGTACTTGTTTGGACTTCAGCAGACTTCCACATACTTGTGCATGGAATGAAGTACGCAGGACTGCTCCTGGAGTGCTTCCAAAGCAACCCCAGGACCGAAACCGCTCATCGCTCGCGGAAACCACCGCTCGTGGACCTTCGTGTGTTTCTGGGCGCATGGACGGCCTTTGTGTGGGCCTTTGTGGGCGATCCCCGACGGAAGGAGTCAACAAGACACGCTTTCCACAACGGACACGCAGTCAACAGCACGGTACCTGTGATTCGCTTTGCTCACATGGAAACAAAAAGTTGAGTGTAGGAAAAAGGCCGCCCAAGAACCAGAGCAACCATGTGGCAGGGTGATTTTGTGATGCTTGTTGGAGAAGACTCCTTCTTCTTGGTTCTTTGAAAGACTTTTTCTCTGTTTGTCCAAGCGGCTACAGGCAACTGACCAAGTCCTACCCAAGAACACCATGGGGGACTAAGGCATCACATGGTCGTCGTTTTTCCGTGTGGACCGGGCTCGATCTCCGCCAGGTGACGATTGGCATCAAGGTGCCCTGGGGTGATGTCCGCCGGAACCCTGGGTCGACAGTGGGACGGAGGTTCATTGAGTCGACAGAGCTTGTTGCCTGAGAAACACAACGTGTTTGAAGCTTCTGCAGTTGGAGACACTTGTGAGCGAGTGGTACTAGGATTGCATCATCCAATGACTGTATGCTTCAGAGAAGCTGCTTTAAGGATCTTGAAAAGGTCGTTTCTTGGAAGACATTACTGTAGAACTCGTAAGGTTTGTGCACAGATGCCTCCTTTGTTTGCACATTCTTTTGACTAAGAGTACCATGGAGAACTCGAGCAAGTCAAGATGGAGAACTGGACAAAGATCATTGGACCTCAGTTTCAGCCTGCCTCCCAGACTGCCATGAGAGAACGAGTTCTCCCATCGTCAATCGTTGGTGGTCAACCCGAGTGTCAATCGTTGGTGGTCCAGTGGGGTTGTCATGGGATAGACCATATCCCTTTAAAGACCTTCGAAGACCTGCATTTGAAGCGCAAGATGTCACCTTCACCAGGAGAGTTTCGAAGTGTTTGCATGCCATTTTGGCCCAGAGACAAGGTATCGAACCCTTCCTTGTTTTTGATGATGTTTTCCACGTACGCAACAGCACAGGGCTGATTGTGATTGAACGTTTAGTCAATCAACAGGACACCAATGGACCAGCGGCTGGTTTGAGGAATCAGTCCTGTGCTGCTTGACTTTCGCGGACTGTGCGTCCATGCTCCTCCACTCTGTGGCTTTGAGCTGCCTGCTGATCACCGAAGCGACTCTGGACTTGCCCTCTTGTAGCCGGGCCAGAAGCAGATTATATGGGCCATGGTGCGTTGATGTGGAGGGGTTTCTTCAGTAAGAAATGGAGTCAATCAATGAGCTGTGGATTTCAGCTGCGTGGTTGGCAGCTTGAAGTTGGAGATTGGTTTCTGCCATTCGCTGAGCGCAGTGGGAGACGAACAGAAGAGGACTTGATTGTAGTTATACTTGGTTTAATCATGACCTTGACGGGACCAGGGTCTTTACCTTTTCTATTCCGGACACGACCTCGTCGGAGGCCCGTGTGCAGAGTATGACAGTATGACTGTTCACCATTTCTTTCCACGGGATTTTCCCAAATCAGTCAAGCAGGACTGGAATGAACAGTGAAACATCTGTCAGTCTCTCTCTCTCTCTCTTTTTCTCTCTCAGATTCAAGCTGAATGGCCGTCCCACGACCAGAAAAGCCAAACAATAGGGACGGCTCGCCAGAGAGAGAGGCCACGGTTCTCAGCGGCACAGGCGGTGGAAGACCCCACCGAACCGGGAGCCCCTCTGAACCGTGCACCCGCACGACTCCGAGTGGAAGACTCCGAAGCCTTACATGAGAGAGGGTATCCAGGTCCATTTTGAGACACCTTCTGCTTGATCACTGGCAGGAGTGATTGGTTTCCCGCACCTGGCCATCCATGGAAGCCAATGTCAATCTGGATTGACATCCGGTCAAATATTCCCCGAGAAAACCAACAAATCAATACAAATCATATTCAATACCGGTGATTTTGTTCAGGAGCTTTGGTGTGACATGTCTGCTTTGATAGAGCACCTGAGCTTGAACACACAGAGGTATTGATCTTAGGGGATCTAGCCGGACCAACTGCTGAGGTTCTTTCCCGCCCAAGTCTGTATCTCTACCTCCCGGCGAACCCCGTGGTGGCATGACGCCATATGGGGTCATCAGACCTCCAATGGCAGTTGCAATCATTTCCTGATTTTGGAGTTAGCAACGATGAAGCACTTAGAAACCGGACCTGGGGACCACCGCCACAGCAGCCTACACCACCCCACTTCCACCCGCGGAACGAGTTGGTCGCCCGAGTTAGGCAGCGACTGGGATGCGGACTGGGATGCTTGCCTTCCAGATGATGACAAGCTCCTGCTTCAAACGGGCGTCCGAGCCTGGGCGGCCACAGGTGTTTGTGATGATGTGGAGGGGAGGCAGCGATCGAGAAGGTTCGTGCCAGGTGAGCAGTGAGCAACATGAAGGCGGTGTGTGCGACTGCACCGAAGGTTTTGGGTGCATTGGGACCCAGATTTCTGGGCGACTGGCGACTTACTAAAGACATTGGCCGAGTCTTACAAAACGGGAAGAATCCTTCAAGTTGGGTCAGAATCAGAATGGGAAGACGAGGCCATGACTGGAATGAAACCAAGCTGTCTTGGTCAAGCAACGGGTTTTGCGTCAAAGGAAGCCCAGTTCTCGCCACATCCTCCACAGAAAGATAGGCAACACACTGGGTGACAGGAGTTGCCCAAAAGCTGACTTTTGGACAATAACTTTGGGAGCTCTGTGCATACACGGACGCAACACTGCATTTGGGTGAGAAAAGACATGAATGTCTGCGGATCTTTTTGATAAAACCTGCAGCACACCCTGTCACCCTGTCACCCTGGTGCCCAGAACAAGGAGTGGTTCATGCACCATCTGGCAGTGGATCCAAACCTGGAGCTCCAAAGCCTGGTAAGTTGTACCTCCTGTAGGTCGTCTATGCTGGTCATTTTCGGGAAGACCCCGGTGCGATGACCTGCGAAGATCGATCGGTTACCACTGGTGTTCCAGCATCAAAGCTCTCTCTTTACAAGGCCGAGGCATGCTTCCAAAAGACCATATATTTGTAGATTTATAGTTATATATATATATATATTCATATGGTTGTAAAATATGCATACTATACTACCCTGGTATACTGTTTTTCCATGTGTTCAACACCTATGCGCTGCTTCTCTCAATGGAGGAATGCCCAAGCATTTGGGAGAGAAGAAGCACACAGAAGCTCCACCTGGATTCCACCGGGTTGGCTTGCTCCTCTGGGGAGATCGGATTCGATGTTGTTTCACCACCCACTGCGACCAGTCCTCGACCTCGTTTGTAGACCAGTCCTCGACACCAATCGAAGTGTTCATCGCGGGAGGATCGGAGGATTCGGCGTGGGCTGAAACCGTGGTGAACGGTGGGCTGTAGAAGAACGAAGACTTTCGTCATTGGTGGATGAGGTTTCACCCCATGCGAAGAGGTTAAAACCAGCACAGCTTGGGTTGTTTCTTTTTCGATTCATCGTTCTACATCTATCGACTCATTGACCCTGCGCCATCCAAAGGGGCGACTTTAAAAGTCCTCGAAGTCGAGAACCGAGTCTTTCGGACCTTCTGAGCCCCAGCCGCGCCGCGCCGCCCGAGGATTGTACCCCATGAATTCCACGGTGAGTGCCGACGCGCCAATGATCCAACGTTCTGAACTGGGAAACCTCACCTTGTTCACAGAACATAGCTTCCTGGCCAAAGAAGCGCGCGTGCGGTGAGTTGGGTTGGAATGGATTTTCACCTGTGGTGATTTTGTTCCTTAATCATTGCAACTGCCAGAGTTCCCTGGGCAAGAATTTCATCCTTGATCGCAGAGTTGGCTGGGCCTACCCAGCCAAAGGACCAGTAACTTCCTCATTGAGAAGTTTCAAAGAGGCCTGCCCTACTCCCTGAACCTCTTCAAGAATTGTGTCACTGGGGTGCCACAGTCCAAGCATGATCATACCGCATAGTGCGTGTTCTTCCGCGGGAGCAATGAGTGGGGAGTTGTTTCAGTGGTGAGGGTTTCCCCGCGCCATCGCTTGCTGCCTTCTCCCAGGCTTAAGAAGGCGGGCAGTTGGGCAGTTGTGTGAGATGTGATCCACGCAATTGGAAAGGGCTGTCCCTTTTGGAAGGCCTGGGTGGTGTTGAAAAGCCCTGAACTTGACTCTGAAAGGCAAGTGGGAAACCGGGCTACAGGGCGACATGTTGTAAACAACTATTACTATTTTTGAACAAGGCCTTTACTAACCATCATCATCCACTGAAACCAGGTATTAGGATAAACCCAAGTTATCTTGATGTTCAGTTGTATTGAATGGATCGGAAGGGAATCTGATGCTTCGAGAGTCCCGCAACTGACTCCTGGTTCCTGTGTGGGGTGATACCGGAAAGGAACACTGGGATTCCTTGGCTGGACTACGACGGAAGTTCAGCTGTTCTTTATGCACAAGAAATCATAACATGTATGTTACAATAAGCAGAAGAGAGAGCTTCCGGTTCTTCCGGTATCTCATGTCGTATGGACCTATAGGGACCTATATATACGGCAAGCAGATATAAGTTGCTAAAAAGAAATGGATCCAACAAACAACCTCAGCTGGTTTGAGTCTCAGCAAAGCCAGGGAGTTTTCTTCGGTGTGTTTGCCTGCCACTCAACCCATTCAACATTGGAGGCCTCACAGGCGGCCCTCACAGTCGGCCTCACAGTCTGTGACGGTCGCTCCGTCGCTTCTCCGACTAGCAACGTGTTCACTCTATCCACACGAACACTCTATTCAAACGAACCTCGTCAAGCACAAATACCAGAGCAACTTGTTTGATGTGACTTACCCATACTGGCCCTTCCAGAGTTGAACTGAAATCCGCTTCAGGGTGTTCATTATTGGGGCCGCATCGAGGCTTAGCTGCGTGTCTGCTTTCTAGCTGCACCGAGAAGCTCCAAAAACTCTCTCGCATTCGTGGACGGTCCGTCCCCACCCCACCTGCAACGTGTGCCTGGGCCCTTCATCGCGCAGGAGTGTCTTGGAGAGCGGCGTGAAGTTTGGGCCCAAGACCAGCGCTGCGTTGTTTCTTTTGCTCAGCTGCACCTTGGATCGGATCGGGGTGAACCCGGCCGTGGGCCGAGAAGACATGGAAGACGTTTGGGAGTCGGATGAGTTGAGGATCCTCAGTCGGATGATGGGCCTTGATCCCTTAAAACCCATATTATATCGAAACCTTCATCGTGTGGGGTGTGTTTATGAATCAAGAGTCTACCGTAGACGGTTCGGATTTTGTGGGATTTGATCTAAGCTCAGACGTTCACTGAGTCGTTCATGCGGATCCTGAGTCATTCATGGTGAGACCGGCATTTGCGGACCTACTCGAGGGCTGTGTGGATCTCATGTCGCGACGTGAGGCGACCGACCACGCGCACGCGGGTGGCAGTGCGAAGCAAACCCAGGACTGAAGAACACATACCTTCCGAGACGCGATGTGCTGACCCGCAGTGGAACTTGTTGGAACTTGTTGGAGCAAAAGCACGGCGTCTTCTTGACCTGACTGCCTCATCCGGACCCCGTCCGATCGAACTCGAGCCGGTAGTCGGTCTGGTCGTCCGAAGCGGCCAACGGGCCCCGAGGTACCTTTGGCTTCGCGTGCCTTTGTGGGAACGCGAAGCCCTTCATCACGGCTCCGCTGCTCAGCAGCGATACGAGTCCGGCGAGTCCGGGCTCGAGCAGGAGAAAAGGAGCAGCACGAAACCGTGTTGCGCCTTTTGGAGATGGACAGCATATGAGTCAAGGGGGGTCTTTTGCTTTAACCACATTTTGGATGATCCAGGTGTAGAAAATTGTAGAAATAAGTGTCTGTGTTCTGCATTCATGTCCATGACATGCGGCGGGGCCTGTACTTGGAGCGCTTGGAGGAACCCTCAGAACTTGTGGCGCTTGCCACATCGCCAAAGCTTCCTGGAAAACGCAGTCCCAAGCAGAAACACACGTGCAATATGGCAACTGAGTTACATAAAAACAGGACACATCCATCCATCCATGTTTCCAGTTGGGACTGGCTTCCCTGCGGGGTCTTTCAGCTTCCAACCGATGGTCCAGGCCACCCAACTCACCTCAGCCGGGGGGGGGGGTTCTGCCATTCTGCCACTTCATGGGAATCAGGGGCTGTTGCATATGGACTGAATCAAGTGGGAGGGATTGCAACCACTGGCCATCGGCACATCTCGGCACCCCCCCAAAAAATAAACGAGCAGTGGGACTACTATAGCTCGACGGACTAGTACGGTAATTAGGTGGTGTAATGATGTGGATGGATTTTTTCCGATTTGTCGGCACGAAGTGGGCATTCGAGGTACTCGGAATTTCCGGAAGAGGAGGAAAGCGAAGAAGTGCGCCAACAGTCCCTGGTGGCTTGCTACTTCGTCGTGGCTTGGCCCGGTGCTTCGTTGGTTCTTTCTTGCTTCCGAGGGGGCGGGGATTCATGGTTCAACCCGTGAGAGAGGGGAACAGGGTGGAAGCCGTTCCTTTTGGTTTTCACACTCCCTGAAACCAATAAGCATGGAAGTGGAAGCCTAGGCCCCTGGAAGATCAAAGTCCGCTGAAAGTGAGACCATGGTCTTGACGGAGGGCAGTGGTTGATGGTCGTAGTCACACCATGCCACACCCAATCCTTTTGAATAGAAGCTTCATGCAAGTTCGGGTACACTTCTTTCTGGGACATCTACAAGGGACTCTAGGCTTTCTTCGACTTGTGGGAGTCTATGCTGGATGCCCTGTTACATGACAACCTTCCTCCCTTCATTTCGCTGCAAAAACCAGTCTTTTGCATCACGACACCAGTCACACAGCTGGTGCCAGAGCTTCGTCGGTTTGGCGCGACCCTCCGGTCCCGGCTTCACTTGCGTGGGCCGCCCAGAACGCCGCATGGGCCAGCTTTCGTGAAACCAACGCAGCAAAAAAAAAGGAAAAAAACCCTACAAGACCCAGTAAAAGCCTGGTCTTGTATGACCAACTCCAGGCAAATGGAGCGCAGTTTCTGATTAAAGAAGTAGTAGTAGTAGTAGTAGCAGCGGCAGCAGCAGCAGTAGTAGCAGTAGCAGGAGCAGGAGTAGGAGTAGCAGTAGCAGGTTGTCGTCGTCATCGTCGGTGGAGGTCTTCATGGATGCCTTTGGCTTCGGCGTCTACGCGCCCTTCGTCCCGGTCTTGGCCAAGACGTTCTCGTTGCAGTTGCACGACATTGCCACCGTCTTAGCGGCCCAGCAGCGATTTTGGCCGGGCCGAGGAGACCATGTGTGGCTATCCTGCTTGGTGGGGAAGATGGATACTTTCGGGAAGATTGAGTACACCTGTTTGCGGAGGTGTTTTGTTTGGGGGTCACCCTGACAAAGAATGGTGGTGACAGGCTTTGGACACTTGGGACATCAGAGGATCCGATGTGGGCCAACTAATTCAGTTCCTTTGGATTCTTTTGGTTCAAGGGATGAAGCTCCATATGGCTTTCATGATTTCTACGGATTTCCCCGGGAGAGCCATATCGAACTGCGCACTTGGGGCTTCTCTTTTTCCCCTCGAACGTACAGAACTTTACAGAAACCATTCCAACCTCGGAACCGAGCGACGTCGGGCGCCCAGCGCGTCATGAGCAGCTTTTCGAGCGGCACCGAGGCGGTCTTTTCCTTGGCCCAAGCGCTGAATACGCCCATCCTGGGATACCTCTCAGATCGCTTTGGTCGGCGGCCGGTGCCCTGGAAGAGGGGTTGGAACGCAGGGGCCCATGGTGGAATTTTGAAGGGGAGCCATGGCACAAGGTGCATGTTCAAGTTTTGAACGGCTGGTCATGCTGGTAGGCATCAAGTTGACTAGAGCAATCCGTGACCCCAACGGTTTGATGATTCCAATGGTGCAAGATTGGCGTTGTCCTTCCGAATAGTGACCACCGGTGATATAAATAGCGGGGAGTCATTAGTCCTAAACACTCCCTGGCAAAGACGGTGAAGCCTTTCAGGGTGACCAGACACATACCCAGAAGTTGAGCGACCTGGACCACCAACCCCGGTGTCGGATGGGTTCCAGAAGCACGGTGAACCTGAAAAACCAGGGCCTCCAGATTTGGCAAACCACGAGTTACTTCGCTGGGACGTCCCAGTCGTTCCAGGCCGTTGCCTGGTTCCACCGCCGAACGGGACCGTCCCGCCCTCCGTTCCGCATAATATGCTATTTTTGTGTTCCGGGCACCGGCCCGGCCCCGGCCCGGCCACCGGCCTGGTCACCGGCCCGGTCACCGGCCACCGGCCCGGTCACCGGCCACCGGCC
>CAXAMN010017779.1:915779-961102 GCA_963970005.1 Durusdinium trenchii
AGAGCACCAGCCATGGACCTGGGTCAGTCCGAAAAAAAGGCCTAGGCAGCCGCAAGGCGTCTCATGGTGTTTTGACATCGATATTTTAGCATCAAGTAGACGTGTCAATCTTGCAGGCGTCAGGTGGATGTGGCTGTGTTGCAGCTGGTGTTCAGTCAAGTTAGAAATTCCAGGAGGTCTGAGTCCGAGCATGGAAATGGACCTACGCTAGAGGGGGGGTTAAACGGGCCACCGACACCGGCGCCGGCTATACCGCACCGGCCACCGGCCCGGCCACCTGCCACCGGACCGGCCACCGGCTACCGGACCGGCCACCGGCCACCGGTCACCGGCCACCGGCCACCGGCCACCGGCTACCGGACCGGCCACCGGCCACCGGTCACCGGCACCGGCCACCGGCACCGGCCACCGGCACCGGCCACCGGCCACCGGCCACCGGCACCGGCCACCGGCACCGGCCACCGGCCACCGGACCGGCCACCGGACACCGACAAAAAAAGTATATACTCCCGTTCCGGTCCCGGGCAGCGCCCCTGCGAGGTGCTGCTGGTGGCCCTAGCAGCTGAGTCTTTGGCCCCTGGGGACGCGACCGTCGGACGGCGTAGTAGCGGGACCCGGACGACTTCAGAAAAGGGGGTTGGTAGGATGTGGTGTGTTCCTAGAACCCAGACATGGCCCCTGTTTTGAGAGGAAGTTGGGAACATTTTTTGGGTTGGTGGGTGGTCCGACATAGCGGTCACCAAGAGGGCTCGGGTGGTCCACCCCAAGTCGGGAGGTGTTCGACCCCGATGACCCTGTCACTTTCCATCCAATCACCGAAATGGATAGTTACTGTCCGTCATGTACTTTGATCGCGAGGATCGGCTCTGTAAAACATGGTGGGTCTTGGACATCCAAACTGGGTGGTGGTTTCAGATACTCTTGATTAATACACGAGTCTGGTGAACTGGTGGGTCTCAGCGCCGCCTGGATGCCCGGTGCATCGAAGGAAAACCGATATCCGCTGCAGGAACAGTGGACAACCTCTAACCATTTTGGAGAACTTGATGTAATTGGTTTCCCTACTCAACAAGAACAGGTACAGTAACCTTAATTTTTCATTTGGAGGGAGTCAGAAAAGAGAGTCGCCGGCAGTAAAGAGAGTAGCCGGCAGATCCACCACTCTTTGGAACCCTTTTGCCTCTGATTCCCGGTGCCTTCTGTGTTCTTCGTAAAGACTTCGGTGACCTTCGGCGCTTCGGTTCACGGGCCCCTGCCCTTGGCCCTTGGCCACGCACGGACCCGTCGGTGTTCGGGGGAAACCACACGAACCGGCGCCGAAACCCCACGGCGGTGTCCGCGGCCGAGTCGTATTTGATCTTGAGCGTCGCTGAGAGCTTCACGTGTCTGCTGGTGGGTTACATCTTCGCCGGCGCCTTTTGTGCCACCATTGGCTCCCTGGCGCTGTTCGAGTGTTTTGCGTGGTGGGAGTCGGGCACCGGGGCCGAGTGTGAATAGCGCATGAGAGAGGGTATTGCAATGCACACCGCAGTTCTGAATTGCTCAATCGCGATGTTTCACCGACCACGGAGGTTTCTGGTGGCGTTTTCAACGCTTCTGGGCGTTAAATGACTTGCAAGTCAGTCTTCCAAGAGAGGGCTGGGGAGTGGGGAGTGGACTTCTGTCGAAGTTCCATTCGCCCTGGGGGATGAAATTGGGAAATCAAGTGATCAGGGTGCTTGGTGGTGCTTGGTTTGCTTGGTGGTTTGAACAGGATGTTTTGTTAATGTTCGATCTTTAAGCTGTGATGACGAAGTCCCATGAAACATATTCCAGGGCGGCTTGAAACCACCAAGTAGGACATTTGGTACACACCTTAGATCCAAATCCAGAATGCTCGAATTGGACCGCCATCCTCATGCAAGGAAGTCAGTCACAGGTCGCAGAAGCAGAAGCTGTCAGTCCTGTGTGTCCACGTCACTCGTGGCCACGTGTCGTGCTCGATGGCCGTGGACCAGGTGTGTGCAATGCTTACATCGCTCAAGTCTCCTCAGAAGAGGACGCGCGCGGGTGACCAAGAGCGAGCAGTTTTGTGGTGCCGTTGGCGTGAGCGGGCAGGCCTTTTGGAAAGGTGGTGAAAGATGGTGAAAGCACCCAAGATGCAGCTTAAGTCCCACAAGGCCCCAGTGCCCATCAGGTGTACTTTTTTGGGTTTAGTACGTTTTGGATGAACAGAGCAGGGGATTCTTTTCAGCTTTTTGATTCTTTTGGGTATGAACTGTGTGGCTTTCCTTCTGTGGGTGGCTTGAGGGATTGTGAGCCAGTAATTGTGGTTGGCGGTGAGCTGGTAGCCGAAAAAGGGGGTCAGACTGATATCTTCACCCAGACAGCCTTGCTTTCTTTGCTCAGACATTGGAGACTTCTTTGCCTGTCTTGGCACTCCTGGCTCAAGATCCAAAATGTCCAGGCCAATCGGCGCATTGTCTCATGTCTCATGTGGACGCTCCGTCGTTGTCTACACCACTGTCACGGGGAGATCAGCAGCCATCCGCAGCAGAGTATGGTTCGATTCCAAGGTCTTCCAGCGTGGTTTGAGCGCGTGAGAAACAAGTCCAGTCAGGACTCATGTGACCCCCTTACAAGTGGTGGGTCATGACTACCAGGTTGGGTAAAATGGTTCAAAATGGAAGTTCTGCTTTATCTATTGGGAAGACCGGGGGATGCAGGAGGTGCAATGCTAGATGTGGAGACCGATCGTCGTCGTGGCGTTCCGAATCCAGCTTTGAAAAAAGGAAGAGCAAGAGTGTATCGATACAGTCAACAGTACGACACAAGAGCACCAAGATCCAGTGCTGAGCCAATCTGGGGTAAACACTTTCTTTCGTCACTTTTTAACATGAATTCAGAGTCTACCTTGAAGATATTCCTGCAGTGGATGTCTTCACAACACCTCGACCACAACACCTTCACCTCGCGGTCCAGTTCTGTCCACCTCCTCTCTCGCCACCTGACACCCGTGGACAAGAAACGGAAAACGGTCCACCCTGCACAACGGTCTTCGGTCCTGATCCTGAAAGCCCTTTCCATTTGAGTCCGGATTCTGAGGGGGAAGAAACCGTTCATCCTCCGGTCTCTCATCACCCTGCAGTCTCTCAGCGTCTGTCCGAGACATGCTGTCGGAGGTGCTCCGGCGAAGCGGTGTGGGAGAAGGAGTATGCTGCCCCCTGGATGCTAGTGCTGAATGCCCTGGGCGTCGTCGGCTATCAAATCGTCTCCATGATTTTTGTGGCTTACCAAGTTCTATTCAGGCTGGGCGGCAAAGCCGCAAAGCCGGTCGGAAGCAGCACACTCTGGGTTGGAAAAGGAGGGCGGACCGGGCGACCTGGGTACTAACACCTTCAAAGAAGCATCATGCAGATCAGGCAGACCAGTTAACATGTCATGTGCGATGTGAGATGATGTGAGTATCAGCCTGAAACGATGAAACGATGCACTCCCCCGGCTCCAAACGAGATAGCCGGTGGGCCCAAGTGTTGGTCAACACTGGTTGATGGCATAAGAACCTGGCGCTGGTCCGAGAAGAATCGCGGTGTTGTGAGCCTTTCCTTCCAGAGTGGATCAACAATACATGTACAGGAAACACATCCAAAAAACGTTTGCGAACCACCAGTGGCTTGTGGGAGTTTTCCTTCTAAACCTGAAAATAACCAAGCAAACACCGCTTGTGGACCTTCTGGAAGATTTCTGGACATCGCCTGATTCGTTCGGTTTTTTCTTTCAACAGATCTCCCAACAAGGCTGCTTTTGTGTTTTGGTTGTTTAGAAGATTTTAGAAGGTTCACTTCCTCGGGGAAACAGTCAGTCTCGATGTGCCACCCGTGCGCCGGTGTCCGGTGACGGGATGCTCTCGCGCGAGGGTGGATGATTTCGGGTGAAGGCTTCGTTGCACACATGCACACACATAGCTCACATAGCTCACATATTTGAGGGTTCGACCTTTTTTGATTTTTATCCAAGGGTTCCCCCTGAGACTGGCCGTATGTTGGGTATGAGAGCAAGACTGGGCACTGCAGCACGCCTTCAGCCAGGCGGAAGTTCATCATGGTTTGCTGGCATGGCAAGCTCGAGACGCCGCTCGTCGCAGCGTTGTGTGCAGCATTTTGCGTGTATTTCCAGGAACTCTAACACTTGGATGCATCTTCCGAGGGTCGGCTGTGGTCGGAACACATGTACCACGAAGAGACGCGGAAAGTACTGACATCCGGCTCACACTGGATGACAAGCCGTTGCCCTTGGACGTTCGTCTCGTCGTTTTCGGTACGTTTCGGTACGTTTCGTGGCACCCCCTCTGGACCGGGACTCTTATCACAGATGTTCACGCCTTAGGCGCTTCGGTCCGTGTGCCACGCTGGCACCGGACGCTTGAGGGGTCCTCACTCAAGCGTCCAAAGCCGGGGGTTGTGAAGCGCGTATGTCGTGTGACGAGTTCCAGTAGGGGCGAGTACTCACGGCCACAGTAGGGGTGTGCCCCGCTGGCCCCTGGCCCTGGCTGGGTAGACTGGTCTAAGGTCTCGAACCTTCCAGATGGTCTTTGCGTGGGAGGTCTCCTATAGAAATGAGCTACACCCATATGTTGGGTTGCACTGCACAGGGGCGGCTCTGAGTGGCTGTTTCCATGCAACTTCGATCATTTGATCACACTGACCCTCCGAGGTCTTTCTGAGCTAGGTGGCAGGATCCAGAATCCCGTCAAACTTCCATCCACCTGATCCACCTCCCCCTTTTTCTTGATCACCCGGTCAGTGTTTCTTCCTACAACTTCCTATAGTCACACACTCTACGGGTCGTAGCTCTATACTCCCGGGTCGTTTTTCGTCCGCGGTCGTTTTCGAACAAAGCCGATCCCCAAAGCGACGGCTCGGAGCAGGTGGCAGCTCTGGACCTGTGAGTACACCAAAGCCTACACGCGTTTCTTCCCCTTGGTGGCGATCTTGATCTCCATGAGCCCCTTGGACCTTCTTCTCCTCGACCTCGCGTCCGTCCGAACAGGGAGTGGTCCGGATGGCGGGTGCGTACGGTACGTGTGAGGACCGCCCGCGTTTACGCGTTAGTAGTGGCTACGCGTGGCTTCGCAGGGGAACCCATGAACACCTCAGTGGTTTGAGCAATGGAAAGAGCCGTCCTGAAAGAGAGATTTCACTGAGCTGAAACCTGGCGGCTTTTGGTCGGATCCTCTCAAGATCGATCACCTTTTTGCGGAGTCCCGGTCCCGAAAACCAGATGCCGATTTGCCAGCATGAGGATCGCTGGTCCGAGACCCAGGGCTTCCTCTGGACCCCTTGGATGGTTCAAGTAGCTACTCCGGGAAGGAATGATGTCAGACTGCGTGGTTTCCAGGTGCCTGTGGTGGAACTTGGAGAGAGTCACAACCCTCAGGGGCCTTGGCAAGAGCATTTCTCGCTGAAGGTGGGGGACGCTGACATGAACCCCGTTTGAGACGCCCGTTTCAGCAGCGAATCAGCGGGTTCTTCCGCGGCGGACGAGGTCTGGTGCGTAGCATGATCTTGATCCAACGGATGTACTACGAGCTGTTGCGGCGCGGCGCATTGCTGACCTTCAAGGAGTACAAGGTTACTCAGGAGCCCATCTTCTATGTGGCTTTGGCTGGAAGGAAAAGAAGTACGGAAACAGAGACCTCGAGACTTCGGGTTCTGTCACGTTCTGCCTGTTTAATGCCCCAGCCATGTGGGTGTGTCAGGGTGCAATGAAGGATCTAGCCTGTCCATCATCCACAAGGAGCGAGAGCAACTAGTAGCAGGCAAACGTGGAACATTGGTGTCTTACTTGCGTTTGTTTTGCCTGACCCCTTTCCTATTGAGGCATATTCGGGCACAGTCCCACTGCAATACATGTTATTGTCCATGTTCACCCCATGGGAGACTGATGTTTATGTTGGAATCATGCTGGTGCCGGGAAAAGGCCTTGTAACTTGTGGGATCATAATGCTGATTATCTTGTCCCTCAGAACATGACAGTCTTTACATTGCTCGTTGGTCCCAACCAGGCAGCCAGGTGATTTCTCGTCATGTTTGAACAACCTCAAACGATCTTTGGCACCACACCAAATTTATTGTAGAAAGGACATCATCTTATGACAATGTCTCCCGGAAAAATGGGAGAGTGTTTCCCCATCCTTGTCGTCCCTCGATGCATGATACTTCCTGCAGGTTCTCACCTTGTGCTTCGTACAGGGAGCCTCGAATTTTGTGATGGAAGCCTTGGTACCTCTCCCTCCTGGTGTTGAAAAAGACTATGTGAATTATATGGAGCCTGACATGCTTCATGGCACCAAGCAGTGGTTTGCACCCTGGCCTCGGAACTCGGCTCATCGGTCACCGTCGAATTGACCGGACCGCTTCGCCGCTTTCCTCGTTCGTCCGGGAAGCCGCTTTCGCTTCCAGGGAAGCGAACGATGAGACCGGGTGTGTAATGGGGAGACTCCCCCAACCAATGGATGGTTTTTTTTTGCCGAAGCGAACGAGAATGTCTGGAGCCGGTGGGTCGGGAGACCCCTATGAATTGGACCAAATCCTAGTCTGATTGATGTCTGTCTTCCTCTTGGATCCCGTACCCGGACTCCAAGTCTCGTTCAGTAGATTCCAGATCGAAGTCCAGTCCGTCCAAGTCGACGGTATTTTGACCAGCCAAAGTCTAAACGAAGCTGTGTTTCAGATCCCCCTTATATAGTCTGATAGTCTGATAGACTGAAACAGCTTGCTTATATAGTAAACGAAGCTTTCAGACCATTCCTGACAGTCTTAGTCTTTGACTCATCCCAGGTATATTTGGTGATTCCCATCACAACCTTCATTCTATCGATCTACTTCACGCATGAGCCGGGCTACGCGTTGGTTCCTTTAAGCCGGTATATCTATACGGAGAACACGGATCAGGAGGCGCAGGTGAAGGATGAAGCTTGATGCCGTTGGGATGCCGAGGAGTTTGGATGGCTTTTTTCCCTCAAACTGTTTGGGGCCTGTTGCGGGTCCTCTCTTTTTAGGACAAAACAGCACGGGAGGCCGCAGTCTCTGGCCGCGCCCCCTGTTGTCACTGTTGTGTCCTCCTGCTATCCTGCTGCGCTGGCGTGTGCCCTGTGCCCTCCAGGTCCTCTGGCGTTGCTGGCGAAGCCTATGCCTTCTCTTGTCCTCCTGTCTTGTCCTGTCTTGTCCTGTCTTGTCCTGTCTTGTCCTGTCTTGTCCTCTGGCCGCGCTCGCGAACGTTGTCCACTGAACCGCCTTGTCCGGGTATATTTTCGCGTGACTTATGAATGCAACAGCGGTGCAGCGTTTCAAATTTCATGTTTGATATCATCCTTGGATTTTCTCATGACATATTTCGTTTTTGCAGGAATGAGGAACTCGTGTTTTCAAACAATGCCATTCCCAAACAGCTTGGAAGCTATAGGAATAAAACATCACAGACGTTACAATTGGACTTCGAGGATTTGACACCAAATAATAAGGATGAAACTGTTTGGGGCCTATGCTGGCATCATTCTTTTTGGGTGCTAAGCCCGAAGCACAAGACCTTTGATCTCCACTCCAAAACTCCAACAACTCATGTACCTTAGTGCCTTATGAACACAAATGCATTGCTGGGGACAAGCGAGCAAGCGCACCTCTTCCCAGCTGGGCCTCTTCCTCGGGAAAGGTCCAAGCGGTTAGATCCCTGGGTGTTGATTCCCAGCCAAATCCATAGATTCGTGAAAAAGGAGAAGAATTCGTAATCAGAATCAACGAAGATCCACACCGCGTCGACTAGCCGCGTGATCTCCTGACTCTCTTTTCGATCCACAGGACCTGTCCTCATTGGGGTTTCGCCAGGTGTGGAGTCTGTCGTAACCACCTGGCGAGCGAGCCGGTGTCTCATGGAGTCGAGTATCCGAACGTTTCCCTTCAACGATCCAGTCCACCAAACAGTTCCGTCCTAACCACTTGTAGTTGACCACGAGTCAGGCTCGCCTTTTGGGGCAGGGCTGGGGTCCCTTATTTGAGAACTGCTTGACCTCCCCACCACGGTGATGTGGTGGAAGATGGTGGAGGTCTACATGTAAGACACGCACTGCAATGACGTCATGGATGTGGGAAGCAAGACGGATGACCCACTTACCTAGGCACTCCATGTATGGCTGTATGCCTACATTGCCCCCCTCAACTCACCCAATGTGGGCAAACATGGCACTGTGCTGGGAAGTCGTTGCGCAGATGTTCTGCAGATGTCCCACAGGGTCCGATTGGGGATGGTGTCGAAGCGAACGAGAGCCTTCTTTGAGGATTGGTGAACGTCGCTTTCCTTCCTAGTGATGAAGAGGTGAATCCGTTAAGCGTGCTGTGCGTTTTCATCAGAACCTACCAAGAGTTGGAGTTGGGTGGTCTTTAGACCCGAGTGTAGCCAGTGGATGTGAGTATAGGGGCACCCCCAGAACTCTTCCCTTCGTGAGCTCCTCCCAACAAAAACTCCATGGAAACTGCCAGTCAGGAACGCCTCGGTGGCTTGATTATCCTTCGAGAAGAGAATCTTCGGCCCATCTGTAAGAGCCTAGAGCTGCCGCACTGCAATTCCGCAGAGCAGACGGACCAGATATACCAGGACGACTCCACTCCCGGTGGCGGGGGGGATTTAGGGGGTTAAAACATTTGATCATCAAGAGTGTAGTATTAAATATAACTATATAGATGTACACATCATTCCTTTCAGCTGGATACCGCTGATGGAAAAGCTCCGAAAGAAGTGAGACCCATGGTTCAGCGCCGCTTTCAAGCCGTGGCTGGAAAGAAACACACAAATCGCTTTCAAGTTCATCGCCCATCCCAACGAATGAAACGCTGATAACTGCCTCCCAAAGCACGGGGGACAAACAGTCGCTGACCACAGTCGCTGACCGCAGTCGCAGACGGCAAGCACCGGCCATGACATGCTTTTCTTTTCCACATGCTTTACACTCCCTGGAAGTAACATGGAAGTGGAGAATGGCCCCGAAAGGAAGACCATTTTCCATCCACAGACCAAACCAGATGGTGCCATCCACGTAACCATGTGGACGTTCCAGGGAGAGGGAGACTCTTTTTGGTTTCGCTGCTGGAACCTGCCAGTTCGCTTCCATGGGAACCTGATGGAACCCGTGTGGTGAACAGTGGTCGACGCGTGCCCTTCTGTTCCTTCTTCTCGTGTGTCACATCGGAGCCGAAACACAAAACGCTATGGTGGTTTAGTGGATTCTCGGCCCCATTTCATGGGAGGGTGGGGGGGGGATTGACTTCATATCAAGGTTCATGATCTTTTTATCCATACCTTCTCTAGACACTTCATCCACGGAGCGGGCGGCATGCAAGTTCCAAGCACTCCCTGCAGTCGAACGGAGTCTGCAGTCGAAGAGCGCGAGTCGCGGTCTGACGCGCCAGGAGCTCATCCAAACAACGCACCGATTCCAAGAGACGGGCTCAGTGGTCATCGGAAAAAAGCAGGTGAGCAGCAAATTCGCCAAGAGTCAGATGCTTGGTGTGAATTCCAACGTTTGAATTTCCGAAACTCCTGTTTTTTTCTGAAACGTTTCTTCCGTAATTATTTGATATTCTCAAACCTTGACCCCTTGGTATGGATGATCTTTTCATACACATTTAGCAAAATGTTGGTGATTTCCCTCCAGGATTTTCCAGTGACCGTCAAGAAAGTGGTTCTGGAATGGGTGGTTGCTCTAAGTACTGTAGGGGGCCGATCAAATTCTGTGAATGCAAGCTCGGAGTCACCGCATGGTTTCAAACATTCTTTCTCGGAGTCACCGCAACAAACCAAGTCATCAGAAGGAAACACACCCATGTTGTTCCTCCCCTCTCCCAGCGGAAGGAGAGAGTAGATACGAGAATATCCTGCAACACACTCACACCAACCAAGCAAACCTGCCATCATCCACCATCCATCCTCCACCATCCTCCTGCCTGAGGATTACGGATCGCTTCTGGCCAGCGAGGTTCCTGCTGCGGCCGGGCTTGCAGGATGAACGTAGCCGGCACTTTCGCTGCGTGAGCCGCTGTGTGGACTGTGGCTGTGCACCTGGGTCTGAGAAAGCCATGGATTGGGCTGGAGGGGCGCACGGTCTCGTGCGTCAGTGCTTCACTGTGTCAGTGAAGCACTGGCGCTTGGGTGTGTGTGTGTTTTTTCTTTTTTTTGTATAGTGTATCATGCCGGCAGCGAAAAGAATTGGAGGTACCTACTGAGTTCAAAGTTGGTCTACTTCAATTAAATCTTGAAATCTGACATATAAGATCATATAAGAGGTTTGATGAAGATCATGAACATCATGAGCACTATTTTTTTGAAATTCAAGTTCCTGGAAGGGTACAGTACCACACGCACACTCGCCGATACACATTTCGATACCGCGGCCACAAGGGATCAGTTGTTTTGAAAGCGTGGCCTATGCAACAACTAATTACCAATTATAAAATTCTTACATACATGATCACATATTCATATATGTTCATACACCTTTTTTTTTAAGACTCTTTTTGAATCTGTTTCATTGTATGATTTAGTAAGATCATGCAAGATCTATATTGGCTAACAACATATATTTATATACATATATAATATATAATATATAATATATAATGGGTATATACTATACAATCATGCATGTGCCTGCAAGGCTGCACAGTTCAGTATACAGCTGAATTGGGTTCGCTGATGCATAAAAGAGGTTTTCTGGTGCAGAGAGATTCCACAATAGCCGTGATTGGGATTCTTCAGGGTCATGTTTCACGCACCTTTATGATGTAGACCTTCTGGATGGTGTGCGCAGATGGGCATAACAGCCGCCCTTACTAAACTGGAACATGACTGGACAGGGCTTTGGACATGTCTAGTATACAGCAGGGAAATTAGGAAGCATGGCACCAAAGTGTTCTGTCTTCTTGGCAGGAAAGGTTTGGTGCGACCAATATGCAATTTTCCCTCCCAGCCTTAGCAGAAAAATACATTTGCCAACAGCTTGTCGAATTGTCCTGCACTCGTAAATGGCCTCCATTTAAATATTTCTCCCTAATCCTGGCACATCTCCCTTTTGAACATCTGGCGAAGCATGGAGAGCGCAGAGGAAACCTCCATGCCATGCTTCAATAAAGGCCCAACAAAAGCGCAACACAAGCCCAACATACCCCATCTGCGACGACCCAGACACCCGCCGAGCACCACAAAGCCACGGCCTAGGTCCGACATGTGAGATGTTCAAGATACGCATCAAGACACAGAATTTCACTGGGATGGTGCACCTAGAGATACCACCTAAGTACTGGAGCAAAAGACGTTCCTTTTATTTCTTGTTCATCCTTTTACATGGGCATCTCAAGTCTGCTTCTCTCTAGAATAGAATGATAGTTCCCACAGCTCGTGGACCTGTTTTTAGTAACTAGTAACCCCTCCTCCTTATGTGCTTTGCCACGAATGCAGGTGGCGATCGCCGGTAGTTGCATCTACTTCTTCGCTGAAGTGGCTGCCTCGGAGTTCCGAGCCTCGGAGCGTTGGTCGGGCGCTTCCCCTTTCCGCCCATCCGCTGTGCTGTTCGACACAGCGGCGGGTGGGGTGGGTGTTTCTCCGACCTGCAGGGAAGCGTTCTTTTCTGGAAAGTGGTGGGCTCATGAGCCGAATTCTACTTGGAAGAGCCACCAAGTCAACCGGAGTGTCCTGTTCCTCCCAAACATCGGGAAGTCAACAAATGGATCCCTTTCCTGCAGGTTGGGAATCTAGACAAATCTCTAAAGATCTTATAAAGAAGCTATTGTTTTATTTCCCGTGCAAAAGTCCGTAAAAGGTGTTGCAGTTGTTATGGTGTGTGTTTGGTTTGATGCATTTGGCAGCTGAGGAGATGTGCAGAAAGGAGAGATTGAGGAGGGGAGCCGTCCGAACTCTTCCTGGGATGGTCGAGACCATCCACACTCTGACCCTTTGCTTTTGAGCACCGGACCTTTCGTTCCAAGCTTGACCCCTGTGGGGGGGGAGGGCTGGAGAAATCCGATGTACCGCTTGTGGTTCTTTCTTTAATGGAAGTCTCGTAGCTTCATTGGGCCGAATCGTTCTGATCTTCTTTTCCCGAAGAGACCGGGACGTCGCGCCCAACGCCCCCCCGACTCGGGTCGACTCGGGTGGCCCGATCTCCGGTGGAGGACTCCGCGGCGCTGGTCGTGGAAGTGGGGCACATGGTCTTCGCCGCTTTTTACATCTACCGGATCCTTCGTACCGCCCAGTGAGGGTGACTGGTGACTGGAAGCGATGGCAGATTTGGTCGAGAATCTGCGTGGGGTGAGAAAATGGGCGACGAACGACGCCGGTGTGTTTCATGGCAGGGTTGCGGAAGACGCCCTGGAAGAAAAGGAACCTATTCTGATTTGATGAAGATCTGGTAGGTCTTCCTCAGACTTTCTGTGCCAATTGCTGTTCTGCAGGGCTCGCCAGAAGATGAACCTCAGGAAGATAGGAAAGGGGGACAGCTCCCCAAAGAAACCAAGGGAGTGATTTTTGTTCCAACCTTCTCATAAGTTCCAACCCCACCAACTCTTTGCCACTGAAAACTGCCCCCCCCCCCCACCCATTTTCTTCGGCCGTTCAGCTCCCCAGAATTGGTGGCAGAGCGGCTCCGGCCGGGACGGCAGGACCGACCGGTGCGCTATGCCTATAGCTCCGGCTCCTTGGAGGGCTCACAGGGTGGAAGACGTGGAGTGGAGACCAGGAACCTGGGCGACCTGTGAACTTGATCTATTGTTACTACTATAGTAAGGCACTTGTAGACCTGGTTCCACGTCGCTTCACAGGGGATTTGGGAGGGAGGAATGCGCATTCCACTCCACTCCTGGAATCAGTCGCCCACTCCACTCAGCCACCGACTCAGAGACCCAGCGAGGTCCTGAAGGGACTGAGTCGACCAATTCCGTCAAGAACCCTCCGACCGACTCGTAGACTTTGACCGACTCGCACCCCCGAATGCAGGTTTTATGAAGTTTTACAAGGTTTTACCATCGATGCCGGGGGGGAGGTTGAATCTATCAAGAGTCTACATTGGGTCTCCCTACCAGTCCAGTCTGACCCAGGTCCAAACCTGGTCGAGACTACCTCGTTAATATATTGGTTTTGTATGACCATCCTCAGTAAAATGAGGTCTTGGACTTGTAGGGGATCATATTAGATCTAGTTCCCTGCAAGAATCCTTCCGTCCGCTGAGAAGAAGCGAAGTGGATCATCACCTATATAGAAGTGCATGGATCATAGGGAGTGGAGTCCCGGAGTCAAGCGATCATGTAGTTATAGTTACTGTAGAATCAGTTAAGTTATAGTAATACATCATCCACAGGTTGCGTCCATTTCCTCACGTAGCCAGTTGGATACGAGGATCGTTCCATCCATTTAAACGAGCTGCGATCCGCGATTCTCCCCCGATGGTGGACTCCTAGGACTCGGGCATTGCATAGGAGTGGCGGGACACTGAAGTGACACTCGCATCAGTGAAGTCTCCACAGGAAGTTGGAAACCAACACGGGTGGCGATCGGGGTGGCTGCTTGGCACCGCCGAGTTCGGCCCTCGCCCCCAGGCAGTATCGCCCTAGGATTGATGATCGGGCCGGTGCTCGGTGCGGCGGGGGAGCTCGGAGCGGAGTGGTGTTCCAGTGCCCAGAAGACCATGAAAACACCCGAAACACCCTGAAAACACCCTGAAACTACGTTGAGCCTGCCATGAAACACTCTGAAACACCTTGGAATTCCATTCGCAGAGGGTGCGCAGAGATCCAAAGCTTGTGGCGTCCGGGACTTTGGGTGGTCCGCTCGGTTGAGATGGGCTGAGCTAGCAGCGGTCCGCCAGGAAGGTTCCGGTGGATCACTGGGGTCCGGTGGATCACTGGGGTCTGCGGGTTCATCCGTGGATTCTGTCGGTTCATTCGTTCTCTTCAGCGGCGAGCGGTGGATCGTCATGACGTGTGGTGGATCGTCCGGGCACGATCCAGGTGGGATCAGCCAGAATCATTTGTAACAGTATCCTGAACTACCAGGTCTAGATGAGACTGAATGAGTAACCACGGGTTGGTTAGCCTATATAATGAGTTGTGGGGGTCTAGGACTTCTGACCAAATCCAGCGAGAGAGACGCAGGTGCGCAGGTGGGCCCTCAAAGTCGTTCTGGGAAGTTGAGCGACCTTCAACCTGGCAAAGCATCACAAGCTGAATTGGTTAAATTGTCCCGAGGACCCTGCTATTTTGGGGTCTTTATGGCTGGCTGACCCTACAGTATCAGTATACAGTCTTCCAGCAGACACCTCTTTCCAACTGGTAGAGAACCGGCATCACGGATGGCTGTTCCAGGCCTTGAGCCAACAGGGCTTTGCCGCGGCCGTGCGGATTTGTGCTGCCTTGAGCTCCTTCGGGATGGAATTTTATCAAAGGTGTGGGTGGGTGAGTCTCAACAAGCGGGCTTTGCTTGGCGTGGTTTTGTCGTCGTTTTTGCTTTGTTCCTTTCTCTTTCTTCTGTTCGTCGTCGTCGTCGTTGTTTTTTTTCGTCGTGGTGGTCGTAGTCATCGTCGCCTTGGGGTGATTTTCCCCTGATTTCGTCGTGGTCGACGTGGGGAAGATGGGTGTTTTTCTGGATGTTTTCCATGTTTCGAAGCCTCGAACTTTTTCAATCATGAACGTGCGGAATGGGCCTCCAAGGCAACTTCCCTCTACTGAGGGGTTTCAGGAAACCATGATTGTTGGAGGGAAGGTTTTTTTTACTCTTTCTCTATTCCAGGGTATTGGCTGCGGGTTTTCCCTAGTCTACTACACACCCACCGGATTTCTCCGCAGAGTCTATTTGTTCTCAAGCCTCCACACTTGTGGGAACATGGTCCATACACATGCCCAAAGGGACAAGATGAGCTTGACGGAAGAATTGGCGTCGCAAGCCGCATTGAAGTCCATCTTCGAACCCCTTTGACACCATTTCACCACCTGGTCAATTCGCCCTGTTGGTTGGGGGATCGTTGCGGCACGAAACCGGACCTCTCGCCCCTACCTTCGCCTTTTCGGCCCCTCAAGCGAATCGCACACCGCTCCCACCGCTTGCAACGCGGTGACCCCACCGGTCCATCGGGTCGCTACTCGCGTCGGGTCGCGGTCGGCGTGCGCTTATGCTCTTCGACTCGGTACTCGGGTCGCGTCCGTGGGGCGCGTGGTAGCACGAACGCGGTGAGGTATGCTGAACTGGACCTTCGTGTTCAGCTTCATGGCCGAGTCGCCGAAGCTGGAAGTCGAAAAGAGATGGACCATGTGACCTCCGGGACCCTGGGGGGGGTTTCTTAGAGGATGGAGTGACTCCGGAACCCGATCTGGGACCTGGGAGTCGCTTTGTTGCTTCTTTTTTCTTGTCATGAGCCGGTATTTCAGCGATGATGGGTCCTCAACAACTCAGGCCCTTGATTTTGATCTTCCTGTCCTTTATCGGCATCACATGATCTCACTCACTTTCAAGCTGTCTCGCTCTTCAGCTTCTTCAGCCAGCTCCTCCCACCCTATTCCTTGGCCCCGTGGGCGTACCAAGGAACGTGTTGCTGAGAAGGCAACCTGAGATTGACATGGGCTTTGCGCGACTGGGCTCCACGGACCCGGACCTGGTCCTGTAAACAAACCGACCAACCGACCAGGTCCCCGGTCCCGGGGCGGGCGAGTTGACGCGGTCAAGTGAGTTGACACCAAGCAAGACATCATGAGACATCATGAGACCCAGAAAATCACCCCATCAATTCGAGGATGGAGGATGGAGTGTCGTTTTTCGGTGTTTCGGTGGTTCGGCGGATGGAGGGGTCCAAGAACGAACGAACACAGCCTCCCCAAATCCATGTCGAAGTCCTTATGTCAAGTCCTATAATGAGATCCTATACCGTAGGACACCTTTTGATATGTTTTTAGATGGTTTCCTGCCAATTATTGACCAATCAGTTCGACTGCTGTTTGATTGGTCGTGGTTTGTTTCACGACCGTCCCATGGAGGGATCTCATGTATATGGTGGTTCGAGGGGTTCGAATCGATCCGAATTCGGTCTTCCTGGCGCCTTCCATTCGACCATTGAGGTCACATGGAAACGACCTGGTTGTGTGGTGTAAACAGATTTTAGTAAGACAAGGGTTGTTGAGTGAGATCCATTCTACTGCAGGTGAAATGACCAACAGACCTTTCCCTTGGGAAAGTTGTATGTCAGTATGTCACTTCTTTTTTCACGTCCGCGCCTAAGTCATTTGGCCTTATAAATGCAACGCTTGGAATTGGGGAGCTTGGGCGCCCCAACCTCCGCAGCTAGGTTCGACTCGCTGCCGCGCTTGGCCTGGCCGCTCTTCATCGGCGCCTTCTTAGGCGAGGTGGGGTCCGGACCGCTCGAGGTACTTCCGCGTGCGCGGTGGGCGGTCGAGTGTGGCCGAGGAAACCGCGGTGGGCGTTTCTTCGATTTTCGACCAGGTCTAAGTGACATAGATTGAGGGCTGCGATCTGGGACGACTTGCTGCTCGCGATTTTTTCAGCTGCGCGGTTTTTCTGATGTGGATGGTATATAAAGGTGTGATCAAAACAGCTAAGGGTGGTTGGTTTCATTGCGTGAAGTTTCACCTGAAACAATAGCTCAAGTCTTGTGACATTTGTTGAGTCTTCTGTCACCAAAGCTAAGGTCTGCGGCATATGAGTTGAATTGCCAGGAGGGGTCCAAGGTATCACTGCCAAACCTTTCTGGTTGGACTCTAAGGCGCATGACGGGGAGAACAAGTTTGTGCAGCAATAGAAGTCAAAGGGTGCACACCCGTCCAAAGATTGATATAAGATGATATAAGTATCATACTTCTAAAGATTTCAACAGTATGTCTTATGTATGATTCTGTATTCAGGCCACCTTCACATTCGCATTCCTCCGGCCTCATTCCCCCTTTTTGGGGGCTCGGCTTCCTCAGCTCCCTGCCTTCGAGGCAACGCCGGGATCGCCGCGGCGGAGTCCTGTGGAGCGCTGTCACTGGGCGCCCGACCTGCGAAACGTTCAGGAGGTCCCAGATGGTTCCAGTGTGATAGATCCGATAGACGTATGAATTGGTGGTTCCTTGCTAGTGGGTGTGTGGGATTTAGATGGATTTGGGTGAAAGACGAGGAAGCGACCTGTGTTCCAGTTCCGGGGTTACTGCAGTTTATAGGATGCAGCATGTGGGCGTAGCGTGGCGTAGTAACAGTGGTGCATCTAGTCGTGGATGGGAGTTCAAGAGCCCAAGAGACACCCACAACTCCAACTTTGGCAAAGGCCAATGGGGCCCCGAGGCCCCAAACATGGATGATCTACTCTACATGACTCTCATAGTGACGTCATTCATACATCTACTCTAGGCCTGGTGGCGTTCTAGGCCTGGTGTGTCTGTCGAGGATGCTTAGAGCCCTTCTCAATACATCGACGTACTGAAAAAGAGAGTCCCTTGATGTGCTGAGTGCGCAGCCCGGTGGGGAATGACAGGCATGCCAGGCATGACAGGCAGGACATGATAGTTCGTCTGTGAGTCATGAGCACCACAAGAAGGTGGATGAACACACCATTGTTGACTAATTTGTCTACTTTCAATAGCCCATATAAACCCTGGCCCTAAACCTGCCGCTCCAGCAGTTGTCTCAACTTGAAAAGTGAGTAGGTCGTTTTTTAATGATACGGCGACCACCGAGATCTACACCACCTACTCCGACATGTTAACCGCGGATGAAGAAGCTCTTCGACGGCAGGAAGAGCTGGCGATCCAACAGGAGGTACTCTCCATGGGCATGTTCCACTCCGTGGGGGACACCACCTTCGATATGGGCGCGATCCTCAGGATGGATCCAGCTCTCATGAGCTTGAAGGTCGAAGAGCTCGATGCAATGCTTGCTGCTGAGTTGGCCGACCTGGACAGCCTCGGTAGGCCGGACTTTGGGATGCCCATGGGGCCCATGGGAGGCAGGATGGGGCCCATGAGAGGCATGGGGCCCATGGGAGGCATGGGGCCCATGGGAGGCATGGGGCCCATGGGAGGCATGGAGTCGATGGAGCCCTTCCCGAACCAGCAGCCGATCCCCCCTGTACCTCCAGTGCCAGAGGATGCACCAGTTGTGAAGGCCGTTCTGGTTGCGCCAACATACCAAAGCAGTAAGCACAACATGCCTTTGCTGGGTCGGCTTGATGTTCTCCTCGGATCAGTTGGTGCCTTGGAAGACATCCAGGTTGCGTTGCAGCACGCCAAGGTCAGGACTCCAGAGCTGAAGATCTTGACTGATGCCACCAAGCCAGGTGGTTGGGCTGTGACACATGAGGCACCCACGCGGAAGAACATCCTGAACTCTATGAAATGGCTGGTGCAAGATGCGAAGCCTGGAGACAACTTGCTCTTCTTCTTTGCAGGTCATGGTGGGCAGTCCAGAGACACTGACGGTGACGAAGAGGATGGCCAGGACGAGCACATCTGTCCTGTCATCCAAGGGCAACATCCCAAGTTTGCAGCTGCACTCGAGGGCTCCTTGGAGAGAGAAGAAGCAGATGACCTTCTGGGCCGTCCGATCAGCGATGATGAGATTTTTGAGCAGATGTTGAAAGATCTGCCTGAGGGGGTGCGCCTCACCACCATTTTTGATGCTTGTCACAGCCAGACCATGGCAGATCTAAAGCACTCCTACGAGGTGCATGTGGAGGATGAGGAGATGGCACGCGCACGACGACAGGAGCCACCACCCCCTGGTTTCAACTTCGACAAGCGCCCTTTGATTTGCAAAGAATTGAAAGGCAAGCAGTGTGCGGCCAGTGTCCTTTGCTTGGCAGGTTGCAAAGACCGGCAAACCCAACAGACATGGTGTGACCAAAGCGGGCCCTCAATGCGAGGAGCCTTCTTTCTCACGAACATGCTGGCCAAGGCGATTGGTGGCATGCGCACTCCAAACCCAAGCTATGCCGATGTCTTGCGCGAGATTACGCGCGATTTCTACCGTGGGAACAGGCTCAACATGAGCATTCCCAGTTTCTCCACCTCTTCAGCAGTTGACCTCGATGCACCTTTCAGTCTGGTGGGACCACTCGGATGAGTTGTTCCGACTGAGGGAGTGGGTGCAGATGAATCGTTTTTTAAAGAGAGCAGCTTCGTTCCGACGATCAAAGGTCGCTCGGGAGAAGGTGCTGATCATTGCTGATTGATGTTCTTAGTTTGTTTCACTTTGCTCAGAGTGGGACTCGAATAGACAACAGTATAAGAACCACAACGGAAAGGGTGGTTTCTTGGAAGGAAAATACATTGTCAGACATCCTCTACCACCCTTTCTGTGATACTGGAACAGTACATGTTGGATTTCAGGTAAACAGTAGACATTGATAATATTAACAATCCATCCTTTCTTGCATCTGATGGAGACCTCGCTGAGCCTAAACAGCACCGATTTCGTGTTGGCAAACAGACCGTGGCTGAATGCTCTGGTCAGTGAACTGTCATACTTTGAGCAGTGATCAGGGTGTTCTTACCTCATTTGGACTCCTGGTCAAAGGGTAGCTAGACGTAACATGCCCAATTTGTTTGGGGTAGGTAGATGGGCTCCCTGCTGAATGGGTTGGCTGTCAACGTTTGCTTCTCCCGAGGTTTGTCCAGATGATAGAATTTTGATGAATTTTGGGATGGCTCCACATGGGGCCTTTTTTTTCCTGAGAATCAAGAGGCCAGCAACCAATTCTTTCTGGCTCTGGTGGTTATTTAGGGTTTCCAAGAAGAGAGACATGCCATGTTTCTTTATGTCGGCCTGCAACCTAACCACGATCATCATTATATATCATTATATATTCCTATATCATACACTGGGCCCTGGGAATGGGATATACCCAATGCAGTACCCACAAAGCTGCCTGAAATGGTTTCTCCATCTCGAACATCATGGAACAGGTTCATGGAATGGTCTAGCGGATGTCCCGCCTCACCAGTCATGGGTTGAATGTTGCACATGCTTTCCGAATCCTTGTTGAAGTGAGGTATGTCATGGACTCCTACTTCAAAGGCAAGAAGTGCTGTCACGTTCTTTAGCTTTAAAGCCTTTGACCGCAGATACATTTTTTGCAAGACTTTGCAAGAGCAGCTCTTTGCATCGCATCACATTAGGTATGAAACGTCGTTTTGTGCGAATACACGCATGAATTCACCCATCATTCATCGCTTGCCGACCCAAAACGATCAATCACGCGTGCTTTATAGCAGGAAGTGTCCAAACCGTTTTCGTCGCTTTGGCGTGTGCAGGCAACAAGGCCGCTGCTGTCGAGAGTGTCCTGTCTTCGACCCCGTCGGGTGCCACCGGGTGCCACCGGGTGCCACCGAAGGAGCCGTCGCTTCCGTCTGTGGTCTCGGTGAGGCATTGGACCCACCAGGGCGCCAGGGTTTCCAAAGTCCAAAGCTTCCTGGAGCTCGGAATGCTGTGTCCAAGATCCAGGGGTGCACCAGGTCCCTAGAGGTGCACGGAGTCCCCAGAGGTGCATGGAGTCCTGGAGCTTGCACCTGTTGAGTCTGCTGGGCATGAAAAAGGCAAGGTAGGAGGAAGTTCGTAGGACGAGTTCGTTTTCGTCTTGGACACATCGGGCCAAGCAGGCCACCCGTGGTGACAGGACGCTGGCGGGCCAAGAGGGTGCAGTGCCGCACGTGGTTGACTCGTTGACGTGGAGTTAGGGTGCTAGTTTCCCAGGGAAAATAGGGCCCTTCCCTTGAAGTAAGCGGCCCACCGCCCGCCATGGTGCGGACCAATGAAGCATGTTCATCCCGGCCATGTGGATGAGGTACTCGATTCTTTGCCTGGAGCATGTTCATCTCTGGCGGTGTGACTTGCCTCAGCAATTGGTCTCTGAATAGAATTGAATGGCTAGATCCAATGGACCCTTTGGTGCTTTGGGCCTGCGGCGCCTCCGTCTTGCCGGAAAGAACCACTCGTTCTTTTTTCGATCCGACCGAGTGAGGATGGGGTCTCTGGCTGGATCCGATCCCGTCCCCTTCCCACATTCAAGTTGTGTTCTTTTTTTCCTCCACAGAATAGAATAGTGCGTTACAAGAAGCAGCTGGAACGTGAGAACAAGCTACTGAGGAGTTCCCAAAGCACTAGATAGGATGGGATATCGGATAGACCCACGGAGCATCAACTTTTCGAAGTTGATGAACTCCAGTTTCTGGAAGAATTCAGGCACATTCATCACTTGTACCAGGGACCTGTTTTGGCAGATAAAAAGCGTTGATCACAGCCCAATTCCATGTCCAGTCACACTCAGAGTGTTGGCTTTCGTCACCCGGAGACTGGGTCCCGTCGTTTTCACGACACGCCGACCTCGCCGCGGTGTTTGGGGTCTTGTGACCTCGGAGCGACGGAGCTCCGCGCGAGCGACGTCGAAGGTGGTCATCGTGATCACCAACTTCGTCTTCCCTTCGCTCATGCCGCTGGGCGGGTCCTGGCGCTGTTGCGGGGGACGCGGTGACGCATCGACGCGACGCGCGCGACGCAATTGGATGGCCTGTTGATGTCGCATGCAGCGGTTGATCCAGAAGGTTTTTTTTGACATGTAACAAAAGCCTTGTGGTTTTGCAAACAGAAATGAGGTTGTTCCTTTTCAATTCCTGAGCGTCCAGAGTCCATGGCAGTGTTCTGAGCGTGCAGAAGAGGTTTGAACTGATTCCTCAGAATGCCGAGCTCGGCATGTCGAATGTCGACCGCCCTCATTTTGTCCACATAGTTTTGGTGCTGGAGGTTTGGTTCCCGCTGGCATGGAACCCTTCAAAACTAACATCAAACAATGACAAGTACTGTATTCGCGTCAAAAAGATATATCACATTTTAAATGATAATTGTTTTTTTTCACCACATCTATATGAGGGTGAACAACACCCACACACTTGATTTCAAACACATCGGGGAACCTTGCACCTGTGCGAGCTGTCAGCGATCCAAGCCATCAGAATACGACTGTCGTTTTGTTAGACCGCCAGCGATTCACTTTGTTCAAACCTGGATTCTTGGAGGATTCAGGGCAGGATGGGCAGGGGAGAGGCTTTTTTCTTTCCATTTTTTTTGTGTTGTTCTACGTACTACTGCCCGCCTGGTTGATCGGGCGTGCCACCACTTTGGGGTGACTTTCAATGTGTTTCCCCATATTCTTAACGATTGGGAACACTTTTCCCGAGGCGCCGGCTCAAGCAACAGTGGACCATGCTGTTAGGCCGCTGGGCAATGGCGCTTTGGGTGGGATAATTCGGGTGGACGGGACAGGTACATTTTTCTGTATGCAGTCAGTGGTCAGTGCATGAACAGTTTGCTTTTTTGGTCTGTGGTTGCTCTTTTTTGAGCATCGCACAGCATCCTCTGTTATTTTAGAGCAGGCGGACAACTTCAGTTGAAGAAAAGGATTGACCCTTGTTTTTGTTTTCCGGTGAATTCAGCATCCAATCCGGGACTCATCGAGCATGATTCTGATTTGGATCCAAGATGCATCTCATTTTGGGAATGTGGCCGAAGAAGGATATAGTTAAGTTTCCGTAAACATCTAGGAACCTGCGTCCACAACAGTAGCTTAAGTATGGTACTAGCTACCTCTCCCTGAATTTTGCAAGCGTGCCTCTTCATTATATAAGTAGGGAAGGGGGGGAGCGGGCTTTAAACAACAATAGAAAACTCAAGGACTGAGGATTTTAGTTCTTCCCTCTAGGTTGAACATAGCTCCAGGCATGCGACTTCTGCATGGAAAACTCCCGTCCCAGGCCACCAAGGCCACCGGCTTGGGTAGTTGCCGTTCCTGTAGAGGGTGCCAGGCTCGTTGCTTGGGTCGGCTTCGTCGGACTTCGTCGATCCAGCGTCGTCTGAGGCATTTGCTTCCGAATCTTTGGGTACACAGGCCTGGCACTGGCCCCGACCAAGTGGCTCAGCGGGGACATCGTCTCGATTCGTCTCGTCTAACAGGACGCAGATGTTTTTGGTTGGGCCAAGGACTTGATTGTTGCTGATGAAAGGATAGCTGAAGCTGTCCACCTTCTCCAACATCAAATATGATGTTGCAGAAGGTCTGATGTATTGGTTTCTCGCTGAGGTGTCCATGTCTTTTGGAGGACAACACATGTTTTGACAATGCTTCAAACCCTTTCCCTTGAAAAAACACTTTCAAATTTTCAGTCGCCACTTCCGTCTGGGAAGTCTCCAGTCCGGTCTGCCAGCCCAGTCTACCAGCCGAGAAGACCCCTTCAACGTTTCCTGAGTCCATCCAGCTGCATTTCGGGGGGGAATCACTGTTGGAGTTTTGGTGCAAAGCTCTTGAAACCAGACCTCTTGTCTTTTCCCACTTCTTTCTTTCCAAAGAGCCCAATCGGAAAAAAAAACACAGAATGCAACCCGTCCCTTGCTCGCAACGCGCCGTCCTTTTCATCAAACCAATGGCCCCCCACCAAAAGAACACACCTGTCGACCCGGAGCACCCATTTTCATTTGTCCCTTTGGCCGACCGAAAGTCCACCCCACCGACTCCGCCGACGGAGCGTCCGCGTCCGCGTCCGTCCGTCCAAGCGCGCTGAGGTGGTGGTTCTTGGCGGCGCAGCTCACGGTGGTCACCGGCGACTGCCTGGCGGCGCCCAACCTGTCGGCGCTCCTCACCGAGGCGGAGCGGTGCGGCGCAGCTCACGGGGGTTCGGCGGGTTCGGAGGGGGAGAAGTCGTGGACGTGAAGCAATTCTAAAGGCAAAGCTTAAGGCCGTTGAGCTTCTCAAAAGGCCAAGAATGTGGAAGTGAAGCAATCTGGGAACAAGTTGGGAGGAAGAATGCTGGTCTTGGGGGGCTTGGTGGAGCCCAGCCACTTTACGTGCTTTTCAGTGCTTCACAGAGTGAGAGTGTTTCTTCGCCCATTCGGAAGGGCCCAAGATCCAAGTTCTGACCACGAAGAACCATGTGGACCCAAGAGCGATGGAGGACACCTCGGTAGCTAGAGAGGTCCTTAGAATCGCCTCAAGTCATGATTCTTTCGGTCGGAGTGTAGACGATGAAGCTCTAATATGTCAAGCCGCCTGCGTCGGAAACACATCCAGAGGCGGGAACGCGGGATGGACGGGACCATGACTCTCACCATGAGTCTCACCTGCCAGGTGGTGGGCAAGTCTGCATATGGCTGCTTGGCAGTGTGGTCATAAGGAGCATCGCCAACGTTCGTTTTTACAGGGCCAGAAGGGTGTGAATTTGCTCATGTCCTGAAGAACCACTCAGGGTCTCCATGCGACTTTGCCACATCTCCGGGGTGCACTTCATCCTTCCTGTTGGGAAGGGGAACATCCATTTGTGCCTTCATGTCGAGGGTTTTTGACACGTAAAAGATGTAGCTGATGGTTCTGATGTTGATGGTTCGTTGTATGAGCAAAAGGTCTTTGTTGCGCTGCGCCCGTGTCCTCAAACATGGTTCCTGGATTTCGTCCATAGCGCTTCTCCCCAGAGAGGATCGGCAGTCTGCCCACTCTCGGATTCACCGCGTGTGCGTGCCTGACCACCACCGCGTCGCCCCCACTGCGACGTATGAGGAACACTCGATCACCTGGCCATTTGGTCCACTCGATCACCTGGCCTGAGGAGGATAGCATGTGTCCGTTCAAGTCGAGAAAGAATGGTAGGGGGTCGATGTCCAACGCAGACTTATCCAAGACCGAGGATACGGGGAGCAGAGTATGGCAGTGAAAAGAGCTTGTGCCAGAGGTTTCTGTTTTGTCAGGTCATGCCGATGAACTCAGCCTTTTTGTTGGGTCTCGGCTGGCGCAAGTCACGAAGCTAGCATCAGCTAGCTGGAGTTGTCCTTGCTTTAGCAAGTGAGGGGCTGGAACCCTCGAGATCGCCGCATCACGTGAAAGCTTCATATGTAGAGGCCCCCCCCCCCCCGCGGGTTCAACTCCCCCCTGGGACGCCTCTGGGACGGACACCTCTTGGACACCTCTTATGGCATCCACTTTGGTTCAACTCCTCCGTGGAGGTTTTGGGATACGATGCAACAGATTCAACAAATTCTCAAGCTAAGGTTGGCTGTGTCATTGCTGTTCGTGTGTCTTACATGTTCACAACGTTTTACCTCATGAGCGAGACCTTGTGAACCATCCCTCCAACAGCCCCATGCCTATGAAAAAAGATTTGCCTCGCTCCGCTTGATTTCCCACCAGTCCTTTGTCACTGGACGGCGCTGTATGCTTCGCCTCCACTGACACGGATGCATCCCTGCTAGCTTTCGTCGCCTACCCTCGGCCTCAAGTGGTTTCGAGCAGCTACGGCAGAGCCTTTTGCCACGTCGTAGGCCTCTTATAGACGCTGTGACAGCGGTCAAAGCCCCCACACTGGCCGCTGTTCGTGTGGGGCAAAATCTGTGAGGCACTCAGAAGGCCTTCACCAGTGAGGCGTTCTTGGAAGGATTGGATTGAGTTTGGGCTTTCTCGTCCACGCACGCGAGCACGCGCATATTGATGCGCGCGACCTCGTGCAGGTGTTTGCCACTGTGCATACGCAGACATCGGCTTTCGCATGACGCGGAGAGATCAAAGAGATGGAGCAAGCCTTTTTGCCCGAAAAGCACATCATGCAACTGTTGGGATTTTCATCCTATCCCCCGCCCACCGGGAGTGGACACAAAAATACACACACTAGGAGTTGACAGCCAGGGTGTTCCACCTGTGTTACCCTCTCCCAAAAGAAGGTTGGAGAGGCGCAAGCAAGGCCAGCTAAGCCAACCTGTGAATCTATGCATGTGTTGTGCATGCTTGTATGAGCATGTATCTCCATATAACACAGGTATATATATATAGTGAAACAATTAGAATATTATATATATAATGTATTGTATAGTATATATACAATTAAGAATGTCTTACAGACTAACGTTGTAGGATGCCGACTCATGCTCCTGTCTTCTGTCGAAGCTGCTGAGCTCTTCTGCTGAGGGCAGCCTGGAGTCGAAGCGCACCTGATGCCTTTTCACTTCCCAGCTGTTAACAGCTGTGATTCACGGCACTGTTCAATCCTGCTTGGCCTGGACCAGCGTCGAGCCAGCGATCAAACACGTCGTGAAGTTCAAGCCAAAGGTTACACTGCAATGGACGTTCAAGGAAGATAAGGAAAGCCCTTAGTGAGAGTGAGTGGTCGCGTGCGAAACAACGCACATCTCACTTGGGTCATTTTGGACCAAGGATTCGGTGCCTTTCTCCGTTCGATCGGTCGTTACCTCGGTGACGACTTGATCGACGAAAGAGCACCCGCCTTCCGTCCACAAGGCATGGCCCTGGGCACACTCTCCACCTTCCAAGCGGCCGCGCGAGTGTTAGAGAACTGGCAGCAGTGTGGGGAGAGGGACAATTGGGGTAGTTTGAACTATCCACTGGAGGATCTATTATTGGAAGGGTCCAGCAACTTGTAAGGGTCCAGCAACTTGGAAGGGTCCAGCAGCTTGGCATAGATTTTCCCTTGAAGATGCGATCCTTTTTGTGGCTGTTGGTTGGTGTGGTTGTAAGTGGCATGGGGCATCGGAGAGGGGTGCAGCCAGTGAGGGTTGTTGCATGTTTCCTTGTTTTGCTTGGGGTTGGCGCCGGGTTGCACAAGCTACAAGCTAGTGATTTTTACAAGTACCATCCGGTTGAAATATCTGACGAACACAAAATACATACAAATACAAGTTTTCTGACTGCTCCCATGCGCTGTTGCTCTAAGGTGCAAACCCGGCTTTCTGGTGAAATCGTTTGTCATACCGTCTTCACAGCAAGATGCAATCTGGTGAAATCTCTTGAAGGTGAGTGAAACATCACAATCCGTGAGCTGAGAGGACATCAAGACAGCTGAGAACTTGAACAAGCTGGTGTTTGTGTTCAGGCTTTGTGAAGACGTGCAGGTTCACAAGAGATTCTTGGGATTTGGATGGATGCACCGTGAAGCACCGTGATACCACCCATCCAGCGTCAGGGCGCGCTCATCACAGGTGGTGTGTGGCACCTCTTTTCGTCGGTTTCTTAAGAGAAAACACACATCGGAGAGATGAGATAGCCTTGAAGTTGAAGGGTTTGTTCAGCCAAACAATGTTTCCAAGAAGTTGAGATATGAGATTAGATAGCCTCCAAGACGTTCTTCTGATGTTTTTCAATTGAGCTTTTTTTTTCCCCCCCCAAACCCGCATTGGTGGAGGGATGTACACTCTGACTCGACTTGCGCCTGGAAAACCGTTTGTTTGTAGCGGACGTGAGTCTTCTGTGCTTTCCTTTTCTTCGTGAGTCGATGAAAAAACAGATCGCTTCCAAGTGGCTGCTGAGGATACAGTGCCTTTCTCCATGCTGTACGAAAGAGTCTCCCATTCAGCAGCCTGGCGGATTCCGGGCCAGGCTGCGGTTTGAGGCTAAGCCACGGTCGAAACATGGCCATAGGAACCCATGCATATATGACTTTTGGACATGAGAACCGCCCGACCTCTTCACAGGATCAAGGCTTACCCCTCCATGGATTTCAGGACCTATACCTCGACCTAACCCGCATCGACCGTGGAACCAGTGCCCAGGAATGTCAAGCAGCGAACAGATTGGAACCCGGGCCTTTGTTCTACGGCCGTTCCCACTGACTGTTGCGTAAAAACCGGTAGAATCACCCCGAAGAGCACCATCCTCCTCATCCTCGACATCGCTTTGAGACCACTCGGCCCGGTTGTTTTGTTCGGGAATGTCAAGGAAGACCTCTTGAAGACCAGTAGGTGAATTCAGAGTAACGAAAAATCATACCCAAAACATCCAAAGACAGAGCGAATCCCATCGGACAGACCGCTTGGGACCGATTTTTCACCGGGCTCGCAGGTCATTCCACAATGTGCAAGTGGAAGCCACTGCTTTCCCTCTACAGAGGTGTGTAATGTATTATCGGGAAACCTCTCCACCAATGGGTTGTGGTCTGTTTTAATCGATGTTCGTCTTTCGGCGGTCTCCCGATAAAAAATACCCCATACAGGAGGAATCACCCTGCGTTTTTTCGGGGTCCAGCCCCGAACTAGATGACGAGTTGAAGTCCAGTTGACTAGATGTGATACAACTGAAGTAAAGGAAATTCCTGAACTCAGGTCAACCAAAAAACCCATGGATGAAATCGTCAACCGGACTTAGGGAAAGTATTGAAACAGACCGATTCCCAATCCAAACTTCCACTTACCCTAAGACTCCGAGGGTCGACCCCTACGAAGAGGCCGGGTCCAAGGATTCTTAGGGTTGTTTCCATTTGGGCTTCAAACTAACTAACTAAACCAAAAAGAATGAACAACATAATATGCCAGCACCCTTCAGCAGGTCTCCGAAATGGAGGCTTGAAGTAGACTTGCAAGTTGCCGATGGTGACCTGTTGGAGGGTCCTGGTAGCAATGATTAGAACATGTTTGATCTTGAAAGGTCCAGTTTCCATGTCAAGAGTTGCGACTCTTCAGTAGCGTAACCGTTTCTGCCCCAAATCCGGTATATACCTTCCTAGCACTTCCAACGGGTGCCCAATGGAGACCTGTAAGTAGGGTAGGGTTGTCCATTGGTGACCCGTTGGAAGCACCTGGTTCTGAGGTATTAACAACGGTGTTCATTTGTTTCAGTCACATTTTTAGCCGAGCTTAGGCCCCCTTCCTGACGGTTGCCTTGTCGGCCGTGGCGTCCGGCGCTCTGTGGTGCCGTGGCTGGTTAAAGGGAATCCTACACAGGAAGTGACGCTGAGTCACTAATAGCTAGAAGCTACTAGGTGGAGGCCATCGCTACTGGTAACAAGTACTATAGTAGCTAGAGGTCACCTATCTGTGGGGCTTGGTCCCCACCCAACGACCCGGGCCTCGGCCCCGAAGCAACTGCTTCATCTTGGTTCGGGTCCCCCGAAACCCAAGTTGTGAGGGACGGGTCCGGAGTCCACCAGCGACGAAGCCGTGGCGTCCGCGGTCTTCGACCAGCGGCCCCACAACTCAAGAGACCATCCTCAAAGCCTTCGCCCTGATTTGGCTCACCTCCCCCAAGGATATTCGGTCGGACCAGTGTATCATGTTCTGTGGTCCAACCGGTCGGTCCCCCCAGTGATGCCATGACATCATAGCCAGCCTACACGGATCCATAGCAGTCTAGAAAGTGACGGGCTATACGTGTGCATGAAGATGTTTCGTCCCAATGATCCGCAGATTTGGGGGATGAAACTGTTGATACCCTTCTGCGGACATGACCGAAAACACACGTTCCCAAACCAAATGCACAAAACAGATCCGCTGTTCTTTTTCAACGCTTCTCTGGTTGGGGTTCCTCCTTCGTGGGAGGTTCTCAAGGCCATCAGGCCCTCACAACAAAAAGGGCTGCGCGATGCAGTCAACCTTCAAGGAAGTGCGTGAACACTCCCCCTGTCTTCTTCTGAAGACACCAACATTCGAAAAACGAAGCTTTCGACCACCTCACGGGTACTCCCGGATGAACCGTTCTTCCCGCTCGTGAGGATGGTCTTCAGCCTCCTCGCCCTTTCAGGCTCAAGCCCCCTTCCGTTGTCGGTGGTTGGTGATCCACCAGTGCTCTTCTTCTTTCTCAAAACTTCACCAGCTCAGCTGTCCCGGGGTGTGGCCGGCAACATCTGCATTGTACCCAACACAATGCAGCCAACAAACATAGTTTTCCATGCCCAACCATTCATTTCCAGGTTTTCCAGCTAGGCCAGTTATGAGCCGTAGGCTTCAAAGCCACTTTCTTTCGCCAAGACCAAAATGGCCATAGGGACCAACAGCTCTGCTAGGGTCCCTCCTTGGAACATCATCATCACAAGTTCAAGCCCCTCCTTCGGAGCTCTTGGGAGCAAAGAGTGCACTGGTCGTACTTCTTTTCGCTGCCAGTGGAACAGGGCAATGGCGACGGGGCGTTCCGGTGGTAGATCTCACCCCATCCTCTACACCAGATCGGTTCGCCCCTTCGAAGCCTGCTCTGCTCACTGCAGTAGGCACACCTGTGGCACGGTGGAGAGCTCCTCAAAATCGAAGTTTGAAGCGACTGGCAGGACTCAAATAGGTGGTATCTTTGGCCGAACTTGGTGATGAAGACTCCAACAGTGTCTCGGCCCTTGCCTTCCCCTTTTCCACCTTCTGATCCTCCTTCGCTCTTTCCTCCTGCTGAGCCCGCCTGCTGAAACCTTCTTGGGGCCGCTTTCGGTGCTGCTGTTGGAGGGTCATCACTTGGTTCCCAGCTTTCATCCAGCCTGATGTCACGATAGTCCCTTTCGGTGGGATGATGAAGAGTTACTTCTTCTTCCACCTCCATCGCTTCAGGGCCATCAGGTTCAGCCTCTGCTGGGACCTCCTGTTCAGGCTCCTCTTGAATTCCCCCTAGATTGGGATCTGTGTTGGACGAGGTGGCCATCGATGCCGGTCCTGAAGATCCAGAACCCATCAAGGGCTGTTCCAATCCAGCCATGACCCTTTCTTCAGGGCTCAACGAAGACATCCATCTGATGAGCCATTCACGATTTTGGATGCCGAACTGGCTCCTTTCTTCTTGGGTCATTGGCCGAGAAGCCCCATAGGCCCAGTCGATCTCGGTCTGCTCGCCCTTTCCTTGACCTTTTCCTTTTCTTTTTCCTTTTGACCTTGCACTTGGCCGGTTGACTTCTCTTCCTTGCCAATCGACGGTGATTGAGCTTCCTTGCGATGGCTCTGAACTTGTGCTGCCTGGTGGACCACTCACAGGAGGATCTTCTGGAATCCCGGCTGCATGATCTCCTCCTGGAACGGCAGGTTCAAAAAGCCATGCAATGAACCTTCTCAGGTAGAGCGTGGCAAGCACAACCAGTAAGGTGTAGCCCAACACCAAGAACTTCAAAGGTCCTTCATCAGATGGTTGGCCCTTTTCATCACCTCCTCCTTGTGCTCGAGCCTTCGCGATGATGGCCATCAGAACTGCCAGCTGCATCTGGTTGGCATTGATCTGAAGTCCGGAGCGACCTTCTTTCTTTGGTCTTTCCTTTACCTCCTTCTTTTCTTCTTCAACCTTCTTTTGTGTGTATTCTTCCTTCTTCGATCTTGCTGCCTCTGGGCCGTCCTCCTTTACTTCCTTCTGCACTCTTGCTGCCTCTGGGCCGTCCTCCTTTACCTCCTTCTTTTCTTCTTCAACCTTCTTTTGGATGGCCATGGACATAAGCTCTTTGAGCTCCAGTGTTCGCTGGATGGGAAGCGGCTTCGTGCCCAAGTCAGCAATCATGATAGCACCGGGTAGATGCCTGACTCTCCAGTCCAGGTTTGTGATCCTCCATCGGACATGTTGTGCGCGAAGCCTCAGGTGGCGTGTTCGCCAATTTGCATGTCCATCTGCGAAGAATCCTGTAGCTGCAAGGTTGTCGACGAACAGGGTCTTGGTGTATGGATCCTCATGTTCTTGGATCATGCTATCAACAGCATCCCCTGTTTGCAGACCTTCAATTGCTTCTAAAAGCTCGGATTCGGCTGTTGACAAAGCCGGGAACGGTTGCTTCCCACTCTTCCAAAACATCATAGCTCCATTCCACAGGACCATGACGGCCCCATGGGAAGCCTGAGTCTCTGGAGTGGCAGCAAAACTTGAATCCGTATAGACCTCCAGGGATCTTGGCCCTCCATCCCAGCCTTCTCCTCGTCCAGGGCGGAACTCAAGACCTTCCTTTGGAGTGTTCTTCAAATACTTCCAGACCTGTATGGCCTGCTCGGAAGCCCAGGTGGGATGTGTCAAGATCTCCTGCGCACATCGACTAGTGGCAAAGGAGACATCAGGTCTTGTCCTTGTTGAGAGCCACATCAACTCGCCCACCAGTTTTTGAGCTTCCGTAATCTTTTCAGCTGTAGGTTCTTCCGGATAGGGCAGAGCATCCTTTGTCATAGGCACCTTCACACTTCGGCCTTCAGGGATACCCTCCTTGTCCAGGATATAGTCTTCTTGAGAGGCTCGAAATCCGCCTTGTGGGGCCTGGGTCAGCTCCATGCCGAGGAATTTGACCTTCTTTTGACCAACCACTTCAGGTTCGGACGTCTCCCATTCATCTTGAAGCATTTGGACGATCACGCTTGTTGTGGTTGGATCGCTGGCCACCATCAGATCGTCGACGTACACCAGCAAAAATCCAACCGGCCATTCATCACGGTCGTCATCATTTCCTTGGCCCTTCATGATGCTCCACAAGTTTGGTTCCGCTTCGGCCTGGACAAATCGATGGCCTTCTTTTGATTTCATCTTTCGAAGGACACCATCACGATGTAGTCCCCAGCACCGAGGCGATTGTCGCAGGCCGTACATGGCTTTCTGCGCCAAATAGGATTCCTTGACTCCCACGTGGCCAGTCTTGATAAGCAGCGAGGGAGGTTTGAGCACCACAACTGTTGGGTCTTGCCCATCATCTTCTACGTCGAGGGGTGCATTCAAAAATGCGGTGCGGATGTCGAGGACCGTGGCTCCCCAGCTCTTTTCAGCTGCTTGCTTCAGCACATAGCGCAGGCAAACGGCATCAGCGCCCGAAGCATAGAGACATTGATCCTTTTGGTCTGGTGTGGATTGATCCACAAAGTTTCCACAGGCAACCAACCTGATCTTTCGTCGTGGTCCAGGTTTGAGGGTGATCACAACTTTGGATGGAAGGATCTCCAAATGACGACCCCACCTTTTGCGAAGGCGCTCAACTTCATCCTCAGAGATGCGCTTCAGTGCCTGCTTTTCTTCGAAGAGCTGGTGCAGTTCTTTCTTTATGGCCTCGTCCCACTTTGGTGCTTCACTAAGCAACTCCTTGGGGGATACGATCCTCGTTCGAAGCACCGACTCTTCTTCTTTAGGCATGGCGCTTTTGACCTTTTTGAGCTCTTCGTAGACGATGTCCATGACTTTGACCTCATCTTTCAGCATGATCACGCTTTCCTCCAGGACCACATTTGAGAGACGTTCGAGGTCCCTTTTTCTTTCCTCTTCCATCTCTTCATATTCATCCTTCTTCATACTTTTTGCCGTGACTTTTCCTCGGATCCTCCTCCTGACTTCATGCGGATCTTCCTCTTCATCCATGGCCTTAGTGATCGCCAGCCATGTCCATTGGCTTGGTTCTGGCTCCTTGGTCTTGGTGATGAAGTAGGGTGCAATTGCCGTTCGACCATCCTGTCGGAGTACGAGGTGTCCGTGGGCATCTGGTCGCGGAGCTAGGTATTTCACCACTTCATGTGTACCTTCTAGCTCCTTCGTTTTCCAAAACCTTCTTTTCACCAACAGCTCATGCCCAAATGGCGGCACATCATTGAGCTCTTTGTCGGCCATTCTTCGACGTTCACGTTCATGAACATAGTGGCATGCTTGCGGCCATCGACTTGCAGGAAGACCAGCCATGCCCAGGAGACGGCGAATCTGTCCCTTGACAGTTTGAATCGCTCTCTCTGCACGGCCATTGGACTGAGAGGACACTCCTGCAGTCGTAGTGCGATGTATATCTCGGGAGCGGCACCACTGGGTCAGCGACCTTCCTCTGAATTCACCTCCCAAGTCAGTGTGGAGGCGAGCTACGTGGTATCCCATCACCCTCAACTGGATGTACATCTGCTGGATGGTCGACAGCACCATTTTTTGATCCTTGGATGGCATTGGGATTGCAAGGCGGAACGTGACCAGGCGAGGTTCTTCTTTCTTTTCTCCCTGCTCTTCATCCTCCTGTCCTTCTTCACCATCCTCTCTTTCCTCAACTTCTTCAGCAGGAACTTCATCCTGCTCGATTTGATCCTCCGGATCATCTTGACTTTCTCCATTCACTTCATCATCCTTTTCTTCTTGAAGCTGAACTTCCGAGAAGTCTTCATCTTCGGCACTGACCAGCTCTTCGGGGAGTTCGTAGTCAGCTGGAAGCAGCCAGGTGTATGTGCCAACCATGATGAACTTTGCGACATCACGGCCATCCTGAGCCACTGGATAGGGACCTGCAGTATCCAAGGACAGTGTCGCCGCCAATGGGTGCTTGACCTTTCGATGTGGCTTTGATTTGGCACTTTGTTCTTGGCACACTCTGCAGTCTCTTCGAAAAGGTACGTGGCCGTTCTGACAATGCTGATCCCATGTCATGGCCTTAATCTTCATCTTTTCTTCATCGCCTTCATGGAGATGAAGTGCACACGCCTCAGCGATCGCCCGGCAAAGTCCAGGTACCCACCTTGACAGAGAGGCGGATGGCAACTTTTGACCTTCACTTCGACTTCGTGCTCCTGGATTTCTTCCTTTTGGTAAGCGGAGCGAGAAGTTGGCAGCCAAAGACGTGGGCTTGACAGGAACTTCATTCTTCCAAGGTTCAAAATCTCCTTGGTTCACTTGGTGAAGATCCAACTTGGCAGCAGCCTTCAACGACAACCACTCCTTGGTGCGCCAAAAGGAGACACATTCCGGCTTGTAGTCGACCGGATCGGAGGGCTGCTCGAGCAGGAAGAGAACTTCATGGTTCCTCACCCTTGAACTTTCATTAGCACTTGCTTCTTGAAGTTTCCTGGACATCTCGGCGACCAGGTAGAGGAAGATTTGACGCCACATCATGATGTCATCTTCCAAACACATGTCGAGCTCCTCTTCATTGAGTTGGCTCGTACCCCAAGGTTCTTCCCAAGAACGCACTGGCCTTGGTCCCCCTGGGTAGTGGCGCAAAACTGAGCGAGACCGACAGTTTGGGCCTCCAACAATGGCGGCAAGATCACCGTCCAGCGCCAACCTCAGCATGCCCTTGTATGCTTTGGAGTCCATAGAAGCCATGTCATGCTCCTCCCCCCTTTTTAGATCCACCTCCAGAGTTCGAGAACCCAGACCATATTCTTCCATGGCCTTGTGGAGCGTGAAGCCATCCTTTTCGCCTGCATAGAGATGCAGGATGATTGGACCAGCGGCCTTCAATCTTTTTCTTTGGTGCCGGTTTACAGGCAAGTCTTTCCACTCCCCCGGCTGTTGGATCAGGGACTTCTTGATGGAGTCCGGCAGCATGGACAAGGTTGGGTGACCTTCAACCAGCGAGGACAGCCACTCCACCTCCCTTTTTGGATGTGTCTCTTCCACAAGCCGAGCTTGCTTGACATCAGTGACCCTTTCTTCATACTCCTTGATGAGCTCGAGGGCCAAAGCCTTTGGAATTTGTGGGCATCCAGCTTGAATGCTGATTGGAAGAGGACCCTTCTTTGGATGAGTCACCTTCATGCCATTCTTCTTCCAGGAAATGCTGCACCCACATCCCGCCAAAATGCCGAGGGGCACAATTGGCTCTACGGCCAAATTGGTGGAGATCATCACTCCAGCTTCCGTCATCAGCAATGGCGTTGTCCGGCCATCAGCCAACGACACTGACACTTTCTTCAGACTGTCAACACAGTCTGTCAGGGCGAGAGGCCTGAGAGGGTGAGTTGCTCCCGAATCGAGCAAGCCCCATTCTTCCTCCTTCTTAGACCCCACTTTTGCTTCCCTGACCTTGGTGAGCTTCAGGGTTTTGATGCTCCTTTTAATCTCATCCAGCTGTTGGTGAAGCTTGTTCATCTTTGCCTCCGATGTTTCTTTGTCTTTCATCATCCGGAGCATCTTGTTCGCTTCTTCCAACAGCTCATCCATCTTTTCGCCTTCTGTTCCTCCTGCACTCTTCTCATCATCCTCCCTTCTTCCCTTCTCATCCTCCTTCTCCTTCTTCACCTTAGGCGGGGACGTAGAGGAAGTAGGACTCACCGGATCCTTGGTCGGGCAATTCGGAGCGAGATGCTTAGTGGAGCCGCAGGAGTAGCATCTTCGTTGATCATCTTTGAGATCATGGGACCATCTACAGTCCTTTCCACGGCGACATCCCGAGTCGGTGAGGAAGAACTTGCAGGGTTGCTTGACCTCCATTTCTTTCACTTTTCCTTCAACATTCTTTCCTTTCTTCATTCCACCTTCATCCAACTTCTTCACCTTCGCGTCCTCCTTCTTTCCTCCACCTGCTCCTGCACTTCTCTTTTCAGCGAGGGCGAGCTGGTCAATCTCAGCAATGAGATGGGTGGCGAACTGGGAGACCGAGACCGGTGTTGGATTGGTGTCAACTTGAAGTGAGTTCCTGGCCAACGAGACCCGAAACCGAAGCCCTTCATTGGCTTCCAAAGTCCTTTTGGTCAACTTGTTGAGGCCTTTGACCAGGATGGATGGATCAGGCTCTGTTGCCCCGATCTCTTGGGCACGAGCCCTCCAGCGAAGCCACCTTCGAAGGCTGACCACCGTCTCGTGGAGGTTGCTCGGCTCATTCGGCTCTTCAAGGTTCCTCAACAACATTTGTTTTTTCACTCACACCTCCAGGGCAGTAGGACAGGTGGAGGTGCGCCAAGATTGCAAACACCGAGAGGCGTTTTGTTGCGACCAGTTCATCACGCTGGCCTTCAGGAATCGCTTTGAGCAGCAAGGTGGCCATCCTCCTTTCCAACTTCGTCCACTTCGGGACATTCAAAGAAGCTGGGGCGACGGGCTCATGCTGAACACGATCTAGGGGTGGCATAGCTTGATGATCTTGGTACCATCGTTCAACTTCAAGCATCATCTTTTCCCACCACAAATCCGACGTAGCCGTGAGGTCGGCTACAACTGGTTGCACAAGTAAAAGCCAATCTCCAAGCTGGAGCTGTGAGGTGCTGCCTTGGATGCTCCCCAAAGCCGGGAGCTCTGCAACTTGTCTCACCACTTCGACACCTTTGATGGTGCCTTGACTTTCATGCCCCTCAGAAATCTGACGCTGAAGGGCCTTCATGCTTTCAACGAGCAATGCCATGACCTCCATTTGCTGGATCTCTGGCGAAGGTTTGGCTCCCCCCCATTGTAGGCTTTTGGGCGGTCGATCTTGGATCCTCCTTGAACCCCTTTCCATACGAAGGACTTCTTCCTTTTCGCGGTGGGTCTTTGGATTGAGATCTCGACCCCTTTCCATACCTAGCTGGGTAGGTAGACCATGGAGTGCGTCCTCTGCCACCCAACATTTCCAAGACGCTGGGAGCTTCGGGCTTCGCTTCTTCAGGAGTGTTGAACGTCGATGAACTTCGAGGTGCATGACCTTCCTCCTTATCCTTTTTCTTTTTCTTATCTTCCTCTTGTTTTCTCCTTTCTGCATCCTCCAACCTCCACTCATAGAGCTCTTGTTGAAGGCGATCGTTTTCACGTTGTTGATCCTGACATAGGTTTGTCAGCTTCTTCATATCTTGTGAGATCTGCCATCTCCACATGATCTCCTCTTCTTGTTCTTCTTGAAGGCGGCTTCGACGGCGGCCTTGAGCTCCTTCAGAATCCTCATCATCACATCGCCTGAGCTCTTCACTTTCATCCTCCTCATAGCCTCCTGGAGCCCTTTTCTTTCCTCCAAACCTTTCTTCCTCTTCTTGAAGGAATGCAGGTCGTTGAAGGAGCTCCACTTGCTCTTCCGAGGACGATGGAGGCGGCGGCTTTCCAAACACCTGAGGTGCCATACGGGCGGCAGCTCTCGACTCTTTCAACTGCTCGTTCGTGAACAGCGGGGCCATTTGCTGCTGCAAAGGAACCAGGGGTGCCAAAGTCACCGGCCGACCTTTTGGATGCTCAGTCGAACCCTTTGCACTGGGCTTGGAACCACCACTACGAAACACTTCCATCTCCGTAGTAGGCCCAGTTGCGGAACCCGGTGGTCCTGTTGTAGACCTTGTGGGTGTCATCAAACCCTTTTCTTCCTTTTCATCTTTTTCCACCCCTTCTCTTTCCTTCACCTTTCCAGCCTCCTCTGCAGAGGCTCTTGCAGCATCCTCTTCTGGCGGAGGAAGAGCCAGCGAAGGGCCATGCTCCATCGATCGGCGGCGGCGAAGCATGCACGAGCTCGAGGGTGGTGCAGAAGTAGCTTGTTTTGGGCTCATAACCTGTTGATACCCTTCTGCGGACATGACCGAAAACACACGTTCCCAAACCAAATGCACAAAACAGATCCGCTGTTCTTTTTCAACGCTTCTCTGGTTGGGGTTCCTCCTTCGTGGGAGGTTCTCAAGGCCATCAGGCCCTCACAACAAAAAGGGCTGCGCGATGCAGTCAACCTTCAAGGAAGTGCGTGAACAGAAACATCTCCGACATGGGGCTTTTTAGGTCTCGGATCGATCCAACTCTTTTTTCGACTTCGCAGAGAGACCGATTCCGTCGCGGAGTTCCGAATCCGAGGTTCATGGTCTATTGGCAGATGCACATGCCCCCCGTCCGGCCTGCTGCCGAAGCCGTTACCGAGCCTATTGCCAGTTGAGTGGCCAAGATGTCACGTGGTGGCGGTGCGAAAGAGCATGCCACGGTGCCAATGGCGAAGAAGCAATGGCTGTAAAGACCAGCGGTGAAGACCAATCGCACACACAAAGAATCGACCAACATGTTTATTTGTTGCTAAAAGTGTTATCTCTATCAAGTAGGACACATCATGTTGGACCAAGCACTTGACCAGAAGCTGCCCTCCATGGTGAGACCACCCATCCTTTGGTGCTTAAGCACGAGACCACCCAGCCAGCCCACGAAAAATCCACGGGACGCCGTCTCAACCGATGGAGAAAGAGAAGCGAACCACGAAGACGTTGGAGATGTGGAGCAGATGCAGGTCCGTATGACCTTGTGACCCTGGCTGGGTGGACTAGTCTATCGAACCCAGCAGTCGAACTGGGAGGTCTTATTTTCATGCACGCAGTCATGAGTTGAAGAACCACGTCAGAATCCTTTGAACGTGCCCGACACTGATCCTGTAAATATATAGATGAATCGAATCTCATCTGAGCCCGGATCCGCCCTCCACTGTTTGGTGCTTCCCAAAGTCTCAGAACTTGGACCCGTTCCAGTTTGCAGGTCGTCTTGACCCTGACAACTTGGCTTTTGGAACCTTCACCAACATGTAGCAGTTGGTCCGGGTCCATAGATTATATTATATTACATTGTTTTCCACCGAACCACTCCTGCCGTTGGCCTTGCACGGGTCCCGCCGGTTTTCGGGCAGGTGCTCCCGGAAGGCGGGCCCGGGGCAGACCGGGCAGCTTCGGACCTGGCGAATTCATGAACCAACTGTACTTAGTCAGTGGATCACTTTTAGTTTTTTTTGAGGGAAACTTGGTTTCCCCACTGAACAAGAACAGGTTGAATCAGGTTAACCTTTATTGATTTTCCGGGGAAACTGAGGGAGTCAATAATAAGATCATCAAAATGGACATCACACTCCACCTGTTGCATCCAGAAGCATTGGTAGTCATTGGTAGTCCAGGGTTCGCCTACCATGCTTAGCATGGGGAGGGCAGGAAAGTTCTTGTTTCCAATTATGCTTTTTTGTGGTTGAGCGAAGATACGTTAAGCAAGGGTAACTCCTAGACCATGTGATAGAGACTCCTCAGATAGACCTTTGCCGCAGATGGGGTATCCCTCTGCTAAGACTCTACAGCGCGGCAGGATGGACTGCCCATCAACAGTCGAATCTGCAAGTGCAAAGCCTAGGCCTTGGTTCTTTTGTTCAGGCGGATCTCCCGAAGCAACCAGGCGGCCACGAGTTCTCAACATGGGCCCGGTCTAACCAGTACCACTTGGTCAAAGATCATCATTCTTTTGGGAAATGCCGGCCTGCGACCGAATTCTAATCATCATCATCCACTGGGCCGTGGGAGGTTGGAAGATACCCAAGATCCAATGTTGAACACTCCAAGGCCACATTCTCATTCAGTTACATCTCTCGCTTCTGTCGGCTGCCTCGCTCTCATCAGCTCGCGGTAGCCGTCGGCATTGGACCATCAGTGCTGACATGATGACGTCGTACATCGGAAGTAGTGTACATGTACCAGGGCTACTATGTAGTGGTTAGATGAGGTATGAAGAATGCCCAAAAACATAAGGTCTACGAGTTCATGAGCTGCACACCTGGAATTTGGGTGTGTTCATGTCTGGGCCAAGACATGCCAAGACTAAACAGGGGTTACTCTTCGGGTAGTTTGATAAGATCTTGATGAAAGATCTCATTCATTCAGTCTTTTTGGGTTTAGTGTTACTTTCGACCAACTTGTGTAAGACTTTCGATCGTTCACCACTTGGCAACGACTTTTATCAAGTGGCTTTCCACCAACTTCAGAGATGTTTGTTTTTCACAGAACAATCGCACGGATCGTCCCCATCCCTCTCTCCAACCATCTCGTGGGCTGCCGGGCCGCCGGGTGGGTCACCATGTGGCCTTCACGCTGCCGGGCCTTGGCGGCGGCCAGCGCGGCCGCCTCGGGGAGCTTGCTGAGCTTTCCCATGCCGAGCGCACAGGCGCAGGCGCAGGCGCAGCGGGGCACGGGGGGCAGCACCGGGAAGTGCAGTTGGGGTGGGGGATGGTTAGTATTTGCATAGAAAGGACTTAGGAGGCAGAGCTGGAAGCAGGATTTGGGTTGGTTCTATTGGGTTTTTTAGGGCCCTTCGTTTTAACTGACCTCTTTCCCCCTGATGGTTTTGGGGAGCCAAGCACCGCCGGGGTCAACCACTTGGCATCGGTAGGAAGTGATATTGACTCGAGCTTCTCGGAAAGTGGCGCACAAAAACCATAGTAATCAACCTATTTATTAATGGGTGTGTTTTCGAACAGGAAGACCTTGGGGCCCTGACTGGGTAGACTGGTCTATATTTCTCTTGGAGGGAGTCGAACTGGGGGGTCTCCCCATTACAAACACACAGAAAACGCCATGGCGTCGCGACCGGTGCTCCTTGCTGTGCCGGGGTCGCAGTGGATCGGTTCTGCCAGGCACACGTGGACCACACCCAGACGAAGGAGAGTTCCTGAAGTGCAAACTGGAGAAGACTGGACTTGGGGAAGAGGTTTTTTTCCACCTCAAGTCCTGGGTGCGAGTGACGAGTCTGATGGTGCGCTCTTGACTGCTGGACTGGACCTGAGATCCTAATCCTAGTTGTGATTCCACGCTTGTGGGGACTCTTCTAACTGGAGTCCCAAAAAACCTAGCCCAAGATGCTGGTAGAAATTGATAGAAACTGGGAAGTGATTGAACAAAGCAAAGCACGAGGATCCAAGTAGAAGTCCCAGTTCACGTGGTTTGTGACAACTGGAATTGTGAACAAGAAGATACAGCAGGATCTCACCAAAAGGCTTGGGGGTGAAACACCGAGTCGACACTCCAAATCGATCCAATTGGAAGATAAAGCACACAGTACATTGTCATTGTAATTGGCTTCCCCAAAAGCTGAGCTTAACCAGATCGCTGGCAGCAGAAAGGGAAGACGAGTGAGGGCAGTTCCCTCAACTATCCCTGTGCCATCGAAGTGATAGATGGTTCAGCTTTGCAAGCTGCTGGCAAAGTCTATACATGGTGCCAGCCCAACATTCACTTGATAGGCCTAGGACGCGGATCGAAGAGTGATTCCCATTTGAGCCTCTAAGTCCGGACTGTACAGCGATTCCAGGATGGCTGGTTGAGGAGTCGCGAAGAAGAAGAAGAAGAAGAAGAAGAAGAAGAAGACTAAGAAGACTGAACCATTCTCCATTTCTTGACCCCCTATGGCTATGGCTTCAAACCGCTAGGCCGGTTCCAGTCGGTCAACCCACCTTCCGACCCAACTCCACCGATCTGGGACCTGGACTCAAGAGGTTTGAGGGGCCTTGCACCCCAGAGTCGGAAAGGGGAAAGCTCTCCAACCTGTAAGGCCTCCATTGGGTCGCCCCTTTTTTGCGCCGGAACCGGCACCAGGAGGTGGGCTCGACGCAATGGCTGAAACTGCAAACCATGACCTATCGACGCTCGACTTCGGATGGTTGGACTCAGACTCTGAAAAGCACTGCCGGACTAGAGGACAACAGTTGGTCTCCAGGGTGCTGTTCGACCCAGGTCCTGGTTTTGCTTAATGCTTTTTACTGTCCCGAACTGGGTAAATCCATGCAAATCCCCATCTGGAAAACAATTGTCTAATTTTTTCCAACTTCCTTAATTAAGCAACTCCAAGGGGTCCATGTATGTGAGATTCCAAGAGTGTGTCGCTTCTGCTCGTCTATAGGATTCCAAGAGTGTCAAGCCTCCCGGACCCCCCCCGATGGGTGGGTCCTGATTAATATGCTGGGTCCTTCAGGTCCTTCATTTGCGCCACACTCCCAAAACTCCCGGTCTCTCCTGGTACGAAGCTCTGAGTTGGAGGAGCTTCAAAAGGGTTCCTGCCCTCCTGAACATGAACATTGAACATCATTGACACCATTAGACTCTCCCATTCCCATTAATCTGTTTTGTTCACCTTTTTGCCTGGTCTGGCGCCCACTGAGGAGACGTACATGGCAAAGAGCGGACGTGGGATCTCGTCACCCGCACCACACGTCGACATTCGATGGCCACCGCGGGCGTCGATGCCGTGATCATCCTGCCCCTTCTGCGGTCCTCGTCACGGCCTGCTGTGGACACCCTGCTGGTGCCACGGTGACTCCGGGGGTTATGTGGGGTGAGGCCATGCCAGACCCGGCATATGAGATTTGGCTTTCAAATTTGATCAATGTTTCATGTTCCATGACAAGCTTTTAAGGACAGCCTGGTTTTGTGGGCATAGTGCCTTTGAGAGAATTGCTTATGTCATGTTGCCGATTGAACATGGATTGACATACGGTCGTACGGTGAGCAACTAGCTGTACCTCCATAGCCGAGTGCTAGAAGAGAACAAGTTACCAAAACCAAAACTGTTTCTTACCAGGACCTTTCAAGGGGTGTCTATAAATAGCCTCTTAAGGTTTAAGGCTAAGGTGATTCGGGGTGTCCAAAAGGATAGGAGAAGGAGGAGGGAGAGAGAGAGAGAGAGAGACAGAGACAGAGATGTGAGCAACAATATATAATGTGTACAATAGTTGCGAGACACCTCCCATATATGTACAATGACCTGCCACAATACTGCAGGCCTTGAGCTTTCAAGTTCAGAGAAAACAATACCGCTACAAGTGCACAATTTAGAGCATCATTTTTGACATGGTAGCTGAGCTGTGATCCAACAAGGTGAGGGCTTGATCCTACAACCGTAGGGGGGCTCACCACAAGCAGGAGCAAACAAACAGAGGCAACAAGGGCTTGATCCCAGAACCCTGCGGGGCCCATATATGTCCGGGACACCTTCAACAACAGTACCAGCAATGGCAACCATGCAGGAGACAGAAGCTGAAGCCTGAAGCCTCCCTTTTACAATGGAGACCGCAGCACGTTCGAAGAATGGAAGTACAGATTCACAATTCACAATGGGTCTCATGGACCAGGAGTACAATGATTTACTACGAAAGGCTGAGGAAGCAACAGGGGAGATGGATGCCGTAGATTTAGTATCAGCAGCCACAGCCAGAGAACAAGGAGACCAATGGGTACAATTGGCAGCAAACCTGAAATACATCCTGATCAACATAACAACTGGGGCAGCGGCAACGCTATGCAGACAGATTCAACAAGCCAACGGCTTCGAGATGTACAGACAACTGCTCCTCCGGTTTTCCATCCCGGTTGGAACAAGAAGCCTTGGTTACCTCACAAACTCCTCAAGCCGAAGTTCGACACAAACAACTTTGAGGAGTCCTTCCTGCAATGGGAGTTCGAGATCTCAAAGTATGAAAGGGACAACACTACACGGCTGCCGGAACAAGTGAAGATAGCAGTCCTTTTGAGCGAAATAACGGGACCACTGCAACAACACCTGCAACCCCTAGCGAGTTCCATCAAACGATACTCACAAGCGCGAAGCATCATGGAACACTACAGAACCACAACAGCATTCACCAGAATGCCACAAGCTGCGCTGGAGGACAAGCGCCAATGGATGTTGGAGCAATCGGCAAGGAAAAAGGAAAATACAAAGGAAAAGGCAAAGGAAAGCACAAAGGAAAAGGAAAAGGTTACAACAACTATGGTTACAATGGCTACGAATTCAACGAAGGAAAAGGACAGCAACTAGGATATGCGCATGAAAAATGCCGCAAAGGATATGGAGGCCATGGCAATGACGCCAACAAAGGAAAGAGCAAAGGAAGCAAAGGAGCAAAAGGAAAGGATGCAACAAACATTTACTACAAATGTGGTCGCTATGCCAAGAGCGAGCCAAATGTGTACAGGAAGAATACAGGAACTGTCTTCGTCATGGTCTACGTGGATGATCTGGCTTTGACCTTGAGGCATGACGGGACCTGGTACGAGACTGAAGATGACTTGAGGGTGGAGCAATGATGAGCGCAGACGAAAGGCTGAGTGTCAGACGCTTCCTGGCTGCTGTGCTTCCTTGCCGCTGCGCCGGACGCAGTCCAAAGTGGCCAATGTGTCAACCGGTGACTTCTGGAAAAGGTTACAAAGTGGGCTTTGATTTCTGTAAGCCACGCCAAATGTAGGCCAAAACAGCGAACCCGATATATATATATATATACACAAGCAGTTCCCGGGCAAGCCGGCGGGCGGAAGTTTCCTATAAAAGCAACTTGACCTACAGGAGTGTCCCTGCACACATGCCCTGCGGACCCCCTTTTTTTCCCGGCCCGCCACGATGGCGTCATGCAAGCAGCCCACAACGGCGTAGTCTCTCTGGCACTGTGCATGCGGGTCACACACCACCGCACGTCGGAGTGAATGTAGTTACACAGGACTCCGAATTTGCATGTACAACCTGTCATACATGCGCAACCAGAGTCTTAACAATGAATGCAAGCGAAGACTGTAAGTATGAGCTGTGCCAAAAACTTCAACCATAAGTACAAGCTGACCCGTTAACAAACTAGACGACAGGGTGGCCCGAAAGCATAGTAGGAGTAAACATTACTATAACGAAAGGGTTGCAAACGAAAACGAAGCCATCAATCATTGTAGGGTTGAACCGCTTGTCGGTAACCATCAATCATCCCGTTCACCGGCGGCACGCCGCATTTACACCAGCATGATTCGCGCTCCCCAGTGGCACGGCGCCACGCACTCCCCACCAAGGCCGCGCAAATCCGCATGGCACTGCGACATCACGAACGTAATTTCGCCACACGGTCTGCCCACACACTAGAAGCAAACATATCACATGATACCACCAATCATCCCGCTCACCAGCGACACGCCGCGTTTACGCCAGCATGTTTCGCGCTCCCCAGTGGCACGGTGCCACGCAAACGCACTTTCCACCAAGGCCGCGCAAATCCACATGGCACAGCGACATCACGGACGTAATTTCGCCACACCGTCTGTCACAGACTAAGAGCAAACACTTCTGAGTCCAGCTCCGCAACGCTGTTTCCCGCACTACATTTGTACTACAAACTGGCCACTTCTGAGTCCAG